>OZ010738.1:178186378-178286378 GCA_963932295.1 Tipula lateralis | reverse complement strand
GGTTTATGTTCTGGAGATAATTGTGGCAAGATGTTGATATTCTCCAGTGACCAACATTTTTCGAAGGTTGTATGTAGATCACTATGATGTAGATATATAAATATATATATATATATATATATATATATATATATATATATATATATATATATATATATATATTATATATATATATATATATATATATATATATATATATATATATATATATATATATATATATATAAATAAATAAATATGTAAATATATATATATATATATATATATATATATATATATATATATATATATATATATATATATATATATATATATATATATATATATATATATATACATATATGAATATGTATTTATAATACTGGTCTATACTATGGTCAGGGTGATAATTATGTATGCACAAATCTATAAATCACTTGTAATACTAATAATCTATGCTGAGTGTTTCATAATTGCTTACGGATAAACAGCAGGGTATGATTGTATCCATAAAACATCCATAGTTGGTGTAGATTAGTAATAATACGAAAAGCTTATCAAAGTTGATAATTTTATTTTCACTTCCTGCATGTTATAATTTTACCAAACGTAAGTGACAATCAAAAATCCTTAAATTAAACAAAATACTGGACGTGGAGATTGATAACTCTTATGTAAAATATTACTTACGTTACATATGTTCACTTCTTGCATGTAATATAAAAAAATAGTTTAGAAAAAAGTTTTTAGAAATTTCTTGGTGTTTATGTCAAAAAGTTTGCACCTATCCTCAAACAAGGTTTATCTGTTCGTGCGTCTCGAGCAGGAGGATTGTTTGTTTATTTGTTTGTTTTTTTATCTCTTTTCTCTTCACACCACTGATTGTAATCGTATGGTGAAAAATCCCTTCACCACCCTGCCCCTATCGGGATTTGAACCCGATACCTCCCGCTCCAACTGCCGCAGATTTAACCACTGTGCCACCTGGGAGGTTGTGCAGGTGGATGTCAAGATGTTTTCGGTTAGTAAATCTCAAGGTGTTGGTTCCGAAGGTTCAGTTCCTTAAATCAGCACATTATGGTTTTATGTCTGATTTTAAACCAAACTGTTTTAGAATGATGAGGATGGTATGAAACAACGAAATTCATTGAAATTTGTATTTTTACTTCCTGCATTTAATTTTTTAAAATAAAACATCGCTTATAGAAAACCTTGTTGTACATAAAAAATTGCATTTCATCACAACAGTCAAGTTCTTAATTATTTGCGCACATAGTTTAATACAACAATCCAATATTTTGATTTCGTTAGTACAATTATGTTAATCACCACAGATTTTGATCTGATCCTTTAAAAATTTTCGTACCATGAAGAGCTGCAATTACTTCTATCCACTCAGCAGGACGTACTTGCGTTGAATATTAACAAAAAATTCATATTCATTGAAGTTTGTATTATATATTCACTTCGTGCATGTAATTAATTTGGAAATTTGAATTTTCTGAACTTATAACCAAAAATGCATAAATTTGATAAACTTTTGGGTATATTAACTTATTCTACCACTAGGTCCTGCTCACATTGTTCAGGATAACCTCAAGATGTTGATTATTTTAATCTTTCCGGTTTTTAAACAAAATAGTTTTAAAATTCTTGAAAAATGTAATTCCATACAAATAGCTAACTGAGTTTGTTGGTTTCCTTCCTGTGTGTTATAAATTTAGGAATTTAGGACATATTGCAGGACAATCCAGATTATGATTTCGTTAGTACAATTTCGTATATTACCACACTTATTATTTTAACACTCATTTTTTGTCTCGATCTTATTCAAAATGGAGTACTACGAAGATCTGTAAATACTTGTTTTCAGGTACTGCGATAAATTGATGTATAATACTAACAAATATATCAAATTCGTTAAAATTGGTCACTTCCTGCATGTAATAATTTTAAAGAACTTACATTTGCCAACTGAACGAAAATGCATTAATATTATAATCTTTTAGGTTTAATTCGACAATTATTACAATAACAAATGTCATTAATTTTGTATGTACACTTCCTGCATGTAATAAATTAAAAAGGCATTGTTACTCGTAAAATTTAGTTTGTATGTTAAAATGTTTATTTAACCTTGCAAAATAATTCAAAACTCACAGTTTATGTGTTTTGTATTCACTTACTGCTTGTAATTTTTACAGATCTTAAGTTTGTGTCATTGGTAAGGTTTATGTCATTGGTAAGGTTTGTAGGTTAAGTAGATACGTCCAAACTATCTCTTTAACAAAAATGACGCACACGCAAAACACATTACCCGATACATTAGTATCAATTATGAAAAAGATGATTAATTTGACTGCCCATTTATGTATAACAAGTCACTTCATATATAATTAATGTATATATGGAAAATTACGACCCAGCTAAAACATTTAAATAAATCACCAACTTAAATACTTAACCCAATTTGAACTAAAAACAACTTGCCTTAAGAAATTATTTTGTATTCATCTTTCTCGAAAAACATTTTTTTGTCTGTTTTCTGTGTATATTGTATATCTGGTATTTTGTAACAATCATTAATCGCTAAATAAAATGAATTTTATATTTTTTTTCTTAAATTTAATTAATGAAATTAAAAATAATTATTTAGAATGAAATAGCACAAAAAATAAAAAATATTTAAATTTAAAAATAGAAAACCTTTTTTACTGTTTTGGTTGGTGCCTCTCGATTATCCTACATTTTTCATTTTATTTTGTTAGCATCTAAATTGAACTTCATAAAATTTTTCTATTTCTTGATAATCACCCTTGAAAAGCAATAAATTTTTTAAGTGGGTATTTTTTTTTTCGTCTCAAGACGAACAAAACTTCTTAATTTCTTTTTCCAAAATGAGATAAAAAAAAATCTTTCAAATAAAATTATTTTTACGATAATTTTTTTTTTCTCTGTGATGTGATGCTGAAATATTGTTGTGTAGCAGCTCAACAAAAAGAGCCAATTAATCATAATTAAGTAACTGTCATATTCAAGCGTAGCAATATATTTTTAGTGTGTGATAAAATTTTGGTCTTTTCTTGCTCTTAACGAAAATTAATGTGATTCTCATTCAAAAATATTGATCATCTCGAAATGAAATGGCGGATTTGAAATTGAAATTTTTGGGATGGTAAAAAATGGGACGGTAGTGATGAAAATAATATTCATACGGTCGGTTGTTGGTTATTTTAGCCAATGCTTCAAATGGTATTCTTAATATAGTCACTTTATGCATACAGGGACCTCGGACATATCTTTGACATTGCATTGTTTGATGATATGTGTACCTTAATGTTTCATATTAATGATGCAGCCTTTAGAGGTGCAGCTTTGATGGGAAAGCAACTATAGTCTTAAAGAATCCCGAAGGATTTGTTATGCAGTCAATATGAACTTATGGAGTTTTCAATTTGAAACAATTCACCATAATCTTGACTAGCTGCACTGTTTCGTGTATCAGGTAAAGCCTTATACCTGTTAAAGACAATAAAAGCTCGATTGCTGTCGATTAAAGAGTTTACGCTGATTTTCTCAGAGTCAATCATTTGCATGTTATCAATTCTTTATAAGTCGTTTCATTTATTTTCAAATAAAACTTCCTGGGAATCAGTTTTGAATAAGGATGAACCATAAAACCTACTAATCATAAATACGGTTCGAGTGATGCTACGTCGCAAGACACTATCAAGTAGGAAGATAAATAAGTTTCAACATTATTCAGATGGGTAATTGATTAGTTTGGTGTAAAAAACTAGATCTTCCTGTCATTATTTGTCAAAACTGAAGATAAAAGGCGATACAACAAGAAAAATGGAGGCCTATGCTTGGTACAACAGAAACCTTCATTAAAAACAAATACTGTCGCCGGTTGTAGCTTACCGGATGACATAGAAAGCAGTTTTGTGTAAAAGCATTCGTAAGGGCTGACCACTCACAATGTGAACCAATACAAATTAATGGATCGTATCAGCTGAGACGTGGTAAAGATTCTATTTAAACATTTAACAGAGATTCATATCTGTTATATGTTTCATCAAAACCTTGTCAGAAACAAATCGTTTCCATTTACGTTAATCTAAAGCTTGCAACAGTATGTTAGATGAAAACGTAGATAATTTCCACACGTGAATAAAAACCGTATATAAATTCGAATGTTAGATTAGATTAGGTGAGGGTGAGCTTTTGATGAAGTACCGAATAGCCTACACGTTACTCCTATTGAAGTGTGTCACATCATTTAAAAGTGATTTTTGTCAATAACTCCTTGAATTCTGTGCTTGGAAAGGGCAGGTAAAATGTCAATTTTTTCATGTCGTCAAAGCAGAGAAACTGTATGGTTAGCGAACAATAATCACTATACTCGTTATAGTGCGGGTGTTCAACAACACTTTACCAACATTGAACTGATCTTTATAGTGATGGGAACTATAATCGAGTTCATTAGAAGAAATATGGAAGACTGGCCTCATTTTACCAAAAAAGGGATTAGTAAATACTGTGAATTTTCAATCGGTGTAGCACCTTATAGGATGAGAGAAATCGGTTCTTTCCACTTCGTTCATTCCTTTGATTTTAGTAGTTCAGGGAACCATTTATTTTAAAGGCTTTGATTTTTTAACACGCTTTGGACGATTGGTGGGATCCAGTAAGTTCCGCAGCTCCACGTTGTCATCCTGCTCCAGTCTCAGTTCATGACTGCTTGCAAATTTCATTGCTGACGTATTCCGTGTTATGGTCTCGATGGAGCATTCACAATGCTACGTAGTACTTGGTTTTGAAATTGTTGTATGATCTGTAGTTTTCTTTGCACAGCCCTAAAAGTGGAATGGCGTATGTTAAGATAGGTTTGAGGATTTGTTTATATAACAGTAGTTTGTCTTGCGTTATCAGCTCAGAGTTTCTTCCAATGGGCCACTGCATTTTTTTGAATTTAAAATTCTTTTTTTTCCTTTTGTTTACATGTGCTAAGTGTCTAGTGTCATGCCAAGATATATCGTATTGTCACATTACGGAATTTATTGGAAATTCAGCCTAATATGAATGCATGGTTCTTTCGTGTTTGTGAAGTTGATGCGTGTTGATTTGATTCGTTAAACGTTATTCTTCATGTGTTGCCTCGACAATACTAGTATCAGTGATCATAACTGCAGTGTCATCAGCAAATGTCACTATTCTGGCTTTTACCTTATTTGGTAAATTTGTATACAGAAGATATAACACATGGCCAAGCACACTCTTTTGCCAATATTTTCTTCAGTTTTGAGTAATCCTCTTCCAGCCTTACCAGAAAGTAACGGTAATTTTTGTAAGACTTTAGCAATTCAAAATATTGTTTTGGCAGATCTCGTTGAAGTTTTAATTCCAGACCATGAATCCAAACCTTATCAAATGCTTGGGCTACGACTAGCAATACTGCTTCTCCTCCAGCGGCCTAACTTTGTTTAGTTCCCGAACTTCGTCAGGACGTATCCAGGTGCTTTTTTATCTTTGACTGGTAGAACAAATACTTCGTCTTTTTTGCTTACCGGTGTTAAATTTTCATTCTCTACCTGCCCAGTTGGTGTTTTGAAGGTAATTTCCAGGTGTTCAGTAAACAGATCAGCCTTATGTTTATCGCTGCGACCCCAGGTTCCATCAACCATTTTTGTGGGTGGCACTTGCAGTTTAGGTCTTTTCAGACCTTTAGTGGCCTTCCACAATCAAGCTTTTGATGAAGTGCTGAATTATTTTAGGCGTTTCTCATATTGACGTCTGTCATTTTAAAAGGGTTTCGGAGTATAAAGCCCGATTTTTTTTATGTCGCTAAAGGAACGAAATTGTTTGGATGTTAGTCTTGAGAACGATAGTGCAGGCAAATAGTACGGGTGTTGAACAATATCATACCAATATCCAACGGATGACTTATTTTTACAAATATGGAGCCTTTAATCGAATTCATTAAACGAGAAATGGAATACTGTCCCAATTTTACCATAGATGAATCCATCAGGATTTCAAACCGAAGCTTTTACGGATGGAGTTGAATAGGTAAAGTTGAATAGTCAATATTGAAACGTGAACTTCAATACTGAAACGTGCACTTTGTGTCATTTTGTGTTGTCCCGGGATTAATTTTCCCATAATCATGATGGGTGCAACAATCACAATTCATGAAAAGAATCCCAGTGTTTTTCGTGTCCAGTGTTATACATTATTCAGTAACATCACTCATGTAGGGTATCAGGCTGAAACTAGCTAAGTAACACAACAGATAACTTAAAATATTCATTTTAACAGGGCGTCTTCGAGATTTCAAATCTCTCACGTTATAGCTCGGCCGATGTGACAATAGAACATAGATTATGCCAATGTCGTTAGTATTTGTCGTATCAATGTCAAAATTAGACCAAAATTTTAAGTTTGTGACATAAGTTTGGCGTGTTAGTTTCAGATCAATATGACTTCTAGTTTAGATTTTAGCATTTCGATTTCAGAGATTGAATGAGGTGGTTGTTAGAAGCAGCAAATAAATTGGTGACAAAACTGGTGGAAAACAGGTTAAACCTTAATTATGTAAAATTATTGTACTATCTGTTCCAGTCCTATTACGACTCTCTTAGTTAGAATATTTCTCGCTGGTAACGACAGTTTATGTTGTGGAAACATGACATACTTTCACGGCCAACGAAGAACTTCGAGGATACTAACCCTTGCCGTTGTTCTTTAAATGGTACAACAAATGTACCTCGGACGCTATGGTTACGAACCACCGATTGTGACGACCAATCCTAATCGCTTTCTACTCTTCTATAAGTTAGAAAGAGCATTGGCGTAAAAAACACGATGTCGAGCTATGATTCGCGTCACATGAGTATTCTTCGCTTTGCTCAGTTTTCAAACATGTCCGTTGAGGCTTTCAAAATATGATCAGTAGACTTTTAAATTCTGCCGATGGTGATGGTAAAAAGAAGTTACCAGATGAAATTTTCCTAGTTCTCTCGATTGCACATAATGCACATGCAAGGCGCTTTGTATACTAGCTGCATCGGTAATCTCCCTCCTCTACCTTCCATATACATAATTTTCAATACTGAACCGTTTCGCTTATTAGTTACCCAACAATGTCTCCCCCTTCTCGTAACTAAAGTGATTTTGTATAACGTCAAACCCAGAATAACTAATTATACATCGCATTTCGTAAATTACTGCATTTCCAATTGCAATGAAAATTACAGTTTACAAATTCATTATAATGACATTAACAATTTGTTGTTGGTACTTCAGAAACATTTCCCTCGGTTTGTATATATGTACGTTCACAAAAATAATCAGAAAATTAAACAAAACAAAAAAAAATATTTTAAGATAACCAAACGGTTGAGTAACTCCAAATGGTTGTTTTCCTTTTCTTGTTATTTATGAATGTGAATCATATACATGTACATATATTTTAGTACGTACATATATCATTATAGTTCGTTTATTATAAAATGTATAAGTTTTAAGTTTCATTTCCTACAGAACTATGGATACACATCAAATGAACAATACCGAAACCGACCGAATATAATGAAAAAGCTAAATTGTTGATTACAATTTATGTATAGGACGGGTATGAGTGTACCTATATCCGTATACATGTACATATGGATATTCATCTAGGAGATTGTCTTTCATTCATTCATGAGAATAGTATCACATTTTGATATACTGCTGGTTTTCTACACTCGCGAGTAACAAAATCGACTCGAAAATAAAGCAGTCGTTGCAAAATTGTATGTTTCGGGGAAAACAATTGGCGTGGCGAAATATTGCACCAGTCAAAAATGACGATATTAGTGTACAACGGAGAGAAAAGGGAAGACAAATTCGAGATGTCGCTGTTAGTCATCGAAAGATGGCTCTCCCTTAAAATATCGATTTATAGTTGGGTTCGGATCATAGCGTGACCGAGCCAGCGTACTCGCTGTCCTATAATTTCATGGATGTGAGAGTTGAAAAGCATCTTTCGTACTCATCCTTGACGTAGAGGATATAAACCCCGATTGCCAGCGGCAAGGCGAACCTTGATATTCTCTTTCGCAAACTTATCTTGAGTAATGAGAGATCCAAGATACTTGAATTTCATCATTTCTCCCCGCCATGTATCAAGTATTACATCGACGTTAATACAGAGGTATCCATCCTGGTCCCGAATGGCTGTTGACCGAACCACGCGAATTGCGTTCAATACTGAATTATTGTTCTCTCAAGACGTAAGTCATCCATCATTCGCGTTTCTTCTATCTAAACATGCGTTAAGCTGTCATAAAACAGGCCAACAGAGACCCAAAATTGACAGTACGCCACTACAAAAAGCGACTCTAATTGGCTCGAAAACACATATTTATGAAGTTAACACCATTCGCAGTGTCATCTGTTTTAAAATGTCAAAAGCTTACCAACCTTCGCTTTGCTAAAATATTTATTAACGTAATAAATGCTTATTTGCAAACTGAGTTAGTGTTCAGGTCCATAGTTGAAAAGTGATTTTCCACCTTCACCCTAGTCAGATAAGATGATTTTTAATAAAACTTACCTGTAAGTAACTTCAATCTGCATCAAAAATTATTGTGACATTTATTATGTAGTTGAAAAAAGGATGTACAGTTAATTATTTAAAAAATTCTATTCGAAAAATAACAAGATTGCTCAACAGATGGTGCTTTAGTTATAATTAGATTTTATAATAGATGGCGCGTCAGTTTTTTTTACAGTAAATCATATTCCACGTTTTTTACATATGGAATGTAAAAAATAACATTATGTAAATTACTCGTTTTTTACAACAGTGCTTAAAACATTGAGCAATGGAAGTCCGTTCTATTTGTTGATGATGGCAGAATATGTCTCCATGGTAGTGATAGGAGAGGCCAGTATCCAGGATGGTGATTCTCGCAGTTCTGTTCTGGTAAGCCCTGTATGGTGACAGTTCCTGCATGATGGGGACGCTTGAGGCAAAAACAGATCGTGTTTTCGTATCTAGTAGTCGCCATAGAGTAAGTCTAACTACTGGTTCACCCGTTTTGTGTTAAATTCGCTTTTCTATATGTGTGCTGAAGAGAAGTGAGTCGGTTTATTTGCTCGATAGTGTATACATCGATTTTGCTTAATACAGAAATGAAAAATGTTTGGGTTTTCGATCGAGTATCGACGAGAGAATGAACGATAATTTTTAATTTATTTCCTTTCAATCACAAAAAATAAAACGATATTGTATTATATATGGATGGATATAAAATCACAAGTCATTTCATTCGATCGAAACGAAGAAAAGGGAAGAATTTCTAATTTTCTATGGCATCATTAATATAATAATATGGTTTCCGTTTATTGTTGTTCCAAGTTTTTATTTTTTTTTTTGTATATTTTTCAATTCTTCAAAACATGGCTAATCTTTTATGGTTGGAAATGTACTTTAGTTTTTTTTTGTGTATAATTTTATCAATTTTTTATAGATACGGATAACAAAGGCAAAAAAAAACACGTTCTTTCCAATTAATAATTAAGGTAGAGAAATAATATAAGAAAGCGAAACATTAAATTAAAAACGGGGTTGGGCCCAACTGCCAATAACGCATAGTTTTGTTGTTCAATATGTTGCCAAATCTAATTGAACGGTGGTTGGAATATATTGTACGAAGGTAGTTCATTAAGTTCATGAGGAATGATTAAAGGCACTCCTTACTGTTTGATCAAACCACATGAACAATTCATGGACCGAGTTTATTGAAAGATGGTAGTTATGAAGATTGCACAAGGGCGAATCGAAGAATGAACTAAACAGTATTGATTGAATAGCCTTCAAAAAATAATGAATCGTTTGGTTAAATCATTATCTTTAATTATAAAAAATATTAATTAACGATATTGAAATAGTTCAGGGAGGCTATTATGAAATAATCCTATATCGAATTTTTTCCGATATCGAAAATTCTAATCCGCCACAAATTTTCTATTATGCAATTGTTTGGTTGAATTTTGTAATTTGTAAGCATGAAAGATGTAGATAAAATCTTGCTCCTTAATTCGCCTAGCACATACCAGTTGGATTTTGATATTCGATTTTCGGAAAATCCGATTCGGGTTTGTCGTTTAAGTTTCAAAATAGCAAAACGAAATCCGAAAATCGAATGTCAAAATCCGACTGCTATGTAGTAGACGAGCAAGATTTAAGGAACAAGATTTCATCTGACAAGTCATGAGTCAATTAAACCACAACAACAAAATACAATTCAGCAAGTTAAGTGAACTACAACCCACATTATTCCTAACTTCATGTTTATACATTTGACAAATTCGATCAATCAATTGCACGATAGAAAAAATCGTGGCGGATCTTTTTTTCGATATCCGATATCGGATTATTTTATAATACCTTCCCTTGTCATGGCGTCAAATCGCCCATCTATCTATTTCAATCACTGAAATCGAGATAATATCGGTGTTTTGTCTATGTCGGCCTTTTGTTCATGTAGACCTTTTGGCGTTGTCGACCTTTTGCCCACGGCGGTAATTTGTCCTTGTCAGCATGCTCTTCATGTCGACCTTTTGATTATCCATGTCAGCCTTTTGCCAATATCGGTCTTTTCTTCATGTCTGACTTTTGTCCATGTCGGTCTTCTGTCCTGGTCGACCATTTTAACTTTGTTGCTCTTTTGTCTATGTTGGCCTTTACACCATGCCGGTCTTCTGTCTGTGTCGGCCTTTGGACCATTTCTGCCTTATATCCGTGTTATAAGGCCGCTTTTGGTAATGTTTGAACTTTGTTCATGTCCATGTAGTCCTTTTGTCAGTAATTTATCCATGTCTGCGTTTTGTCTATGTCGACCTGTTGAACATGTTAAGCTTTTGTCCATGTCCTTTTTTTGCATATAACGGCCGTTTGTCTTTGTCTATCTTTAGTCCACGTCGGTAGTTTGTTCATGTCAGCCTGCTGTTAATGTCAACCTTTTGACTATCCACGTCGGCATTTTGTCAATATCGGCCTTTGGTTCATGTCGGCCTTTTGTCCATGTCGGCCTTTTGGCCATGATGGCCTTTTGGCCATGATGGCCTTTTGTCGAGTTGGGCCTGTTCTTCATGCCGGTCTTTTATCCATGTTGACCGTTGACCATGTTGACTTCTGGTCCATGTCGGCCTTCCTTTCATATCGGAATTTCGTCCATGTCGGCCTTTGATTATGTCGGATTTTTGTCCAAGTTGGCATTTTGACCATGTCAGCATGTCAGCGTTTTGTACATGTTAGCAATTTGTCCGTGTCTGCCTTTTATCCATAATGGTCATTTGTCCATGTTGATTTTTTCACCATGTCGGCCTTTGTCTTTTTCGGCCTTTAGACCATGTCTGCCTTTTATTCGTGTCGACCTTTTGGCCATGTTGGAATTTTTTACTTTGCCATGTTGGAATTTTGTATGTCCTTTTGTCCTCTTTTTACTGTCAGCCTTTAGTTGGTGTAGTCCTTTTGTCCAAGTCGACCTTTTGCCCCGGTCAGTGTTGGTCTTTTGTTGTAGTCTTCAAAAATTGGGAGTACTAGTATATACTGAAAGAGCTTGTAAGAGACGACTAAGTATGTTTGAATTGGTGGGCTCACGACCCGCATCCGATAAACTATAAAAATAATTATATACTTATTTTACAAGCCATTGTTGGCCCGCACCGTCTCTACAACCTGGACTTTATCATTTCGATTCCGAGACACTCATATGAGGATTCATATTTTTGAAAACAACGAGCTAGAAGATACCAGAACGATCTCAAGGCCGTAGATCTATTGTCGCCGACAGCATTGTCTGTGTCTGGCCGAAAGGTGTTTTTACTCATGGGGCAGCTCCCAATCGTCTCATTCAATCACAAAAATCGAAATGCTAAAATCTAAACCAGAAGTCAAGCCGTATTGATCAGAATCTCACACCACCTATTAAAAAGACAAGCTGAACAGTCCTATACAGTACTATAGTGAGACCTGGAAGACCGTTCTCTAAAATGGGAATTGACTATGCAGGCCTTATTCAACTTAGAACTACCAAAGGTAGCGACAACAAATACTAAGGGATACATCGCCCTTTGTGTATGCATGGTGACAAAAGCCATCCACATTGAGATAGTGAGCACCAGGTGCGGTCTTTGTACAGATATATTCTCGGACAATGGAACCTATTGGCGCAAATTCTGTAATGAACAAGACATACCGTGCAGCTATGACAACACTAACTCACGATATAGCAGCCCTGTTAGCTAATGATGGGACAACCTGGCACTTTATTCCTACACACTCCACACTTTAAAGAGAGTGATAGGAGAATCAACTCTATAAAAAGAGTTAAATACTCTCATTACGCAAATCGAAGCTGACCTTAATTCTCGACAACTCCGCTAATAACAACAGTGCTAACACCAGGACATTTTTTGATTGAGGATTCAATAAGGGCTATGCCAGAGGCGGTGATTAATAACTGACAATTGGTCGAAAAGATGGTGCAAGATTTTTGGAACCGATGGTCTTCAGAATATCTTTACGAACTTCAACAGCGCAGTAAGTGGAAAACCAGCCAAACTTAATAGCAACAAATGATCTGAAGCTAAGACGAGTTCTTGAGTTTTAGTGGTCTAAGCCACCGCCCGAGGTAAGCGCCTGAATCTCTTGTGTTCGACACATTCCCATCTGTGATTGGAATTGATGGCATAAACATAAAATCTTGGTCCGAGTTGGACATTGACACTCCGTGTGGTATAAAGAGGAATAACTTTACGACATATGCTAAACATGGTTTATAGATAGATTGTTGAGGTTTGAAATTTTTGAATGAGGCTGGTTGTTATGGTTCTGTGGTAACACATTTATTAAGACTTTCTCCGATTTCCTTATAGACGAATGTTGAATGTGCATCCGTATAAAAACAGCGATCAATCATTTTCGGATTCAGGATATTCACACTAACCAGAATTACGATCCGTATAGGCATATGCCCGTATATAGTACGAGTACATTTACCTGAAATCTACTATTATTCGTAAAAAGGGATCTCGCCTCTATTGTCTATAATCTCCCGACCAAACATCATATATCGTACGATGTCGTCTGTCTATCATAATTCCCTTTTTTGTTGTTGTTCGATAAATTTGAACCTTTTCTTAGAAAGTACAATGCACATGCCAAATGAAACACAAAATTTAGGGGACACACCATGACTAAAGTTAACAAATACCTGCGAGTAACGATTAAAATCCCGTTGAATATATAAAAGACAAATCTTACGTTTTAAATTTCATTGTTAACGAGGAGTACGGTACCGAATCATTATCGGTATAAATTATAAATAGAGACACGGGGATGTTAAAAAGATTATATTGTACATCGGTCAATGTATAGGTCTGTGTATGTAGTCAGCTGTTGTCATGGTATATATAGGGACGTAAATAATATGTTTAAGAATATTTTAAGGGTGATAAATAATAGAAGACGTCCTTCTTATATATTATGTATCGAAATAATATTTAGATATGAGGAGATTAAATGCGTGTTGACGAGGGGTTTGCTACAGGCAACGTCGATTAATTAAATTTAATTAAATTCTAGATTTGGTATGTTAATTAATGAAGGCATAATTTAATTAACGTCCGACATAATGAAGAAGCATCGATTGATATGCTTGGCTGGTAAACTTACTGACCTTCTACATTACCCTTGAAGTGGTGCTTTGGATTGGGGTAGTTGGAGCGCAATATACCTGGTTCATAACTCGATAGGAACAGGATGTGAAAGGAACCTCAGCTCTTATCTGATTTCGATCGGTGATGTGAATAAATACATTTTTGAACCTCTGTTGGAGGGTAGAAGTCTTAGGACCCTCTTCCATGTCAGTTATATATGATTTCAAAGCGAGAAACAGATTGTTCACATTCTTAATACATTGCTTAAATTCCTGTTTTGTTCGTTCTGATCGTTAGAGTAAGTGTCATTCGAAATATGTTGAAAGAGAACCAGCTTGTATGTATATCTCCCCAATCTGGGTATAATCCATTACCTCTAGCTATATAGTATTCCATTATTCACTTTGTGACGTTCACAAATACGACGAATAGTCACGCCACAATAGTGAAGTAAAAACAAAATAATCGAAAAAAGATTTCGATGCACAAATTCTGTAACTCGCTATAGAACTGTTATATATATACAAAAGAAATGCAACATACATCAAGTCCGGTCGCATATACCTGATGAGACGGATTTGATTTTTTCGATCACACAACGAGTCAATGACGCCATCAGATCAAAACCGGCCTAGCGCACGAATATTAAAGATCAACACGATGCCATATACTTCATAAGACAAACGTCTTCATCTGCTGGTTGATTCTGCGCGCTAGCTGTCAATCAATGCCATTTCGAAGTTAAAAGGTAATTCCCATTATCATTAGCTGTTTCAGCCTCAAGCATCATTATCAAATTCTTAATCATACTGCCCATGAACAGCAAAAAGTTCTCGTGGCGTAAGGACTGTTAAAGTGCGCTTGCTAACATAACCATGTTAGCCCATCCTTTGGGCAACACCAGATATAGTATCTCCACAGATGCGTCAAACTTTACCGTTGGCGCAGTGTTGCAACAATTAAATAACGGATGTTGGCAACCTTTAGGATTGTTTTCCTGAAAATTATCAACAGCAGAAATGAAGTATTCTGTCTTTAACAGAGAACTACTTGCCATTTATTTAGCAATAAAACATTTCAGATATTTTTTAGATGGTAGGCAATTTACCATCTATACACAGATCAAAAGTCTCTTTTCACGGCAATAACCTCCCTGGGTGATAAGAGACCACGTTAGACTCGACAATTAGACTATATCACTCAGTTTACGACGGACGTACAACATAAAGCAGGCAAGCACAACCTGGTCGCAGACACTTTGTCACGACCGTGTTATCACGTTGATAGTATTGAAAAAACTTCTAGGCTAAATTTTGATGATGTATAGCCAAGGCTCAAGACTCAATTAAGAGAACTTCTCGTTAATCGCGCCCGTGAGTTCTGAACTGGAGCTAACCATCCGATAAAATTATATTGTGAAACATCGACATGAGTTCATCGACCATTCGTGGTATACAGTTTCGGATTATACTCTCCTGTATTGCTATGTTACAAATTGGTTACGTGGTTGCATTAGATGCCAAATGAGCAAAGTGCAAAGGCACACCGAAACACAAAACTTCCATCGTCGAAGTTCGAACACATTCATATGGATGTAGTGGGACCGCTCACACCATCCGAAGCTTTTATTAACATTCTTACAATCGTAGATCGATTTACTCGTTGGCCGGAGCCATATCCCATTCGAGATAGTACCGCTAAAACTTTTGTCGAGCAATACGTATCAAGGTTTGGAATACCCCTTGAAATTACAACTGATTACTAGGCGGTTACAGAATTCGTACCACTGCCTACCATCCACAGGCAAATGGTATGGTCGAACGGTGGATTCTCATTACTGTCGAAAAACCTGTGGATTCTCATTATTGTGTTCTCAACCTAAACGAATGTATTCTGTACCAAACTTTAAGTCTGGAACGCAGTCACGTGCAGTCGACCTGACTGTCATACCCCATAATATGTTAGCTACTCAACATTAGCATTGCTTCGACTGCTATATGCATAAATTTGTTTCCGCCTTATGGTTTGTGCTTTATCAATCCAAACTACGAGATGACCCAAATTTTCAACGAACAGTTTATTTTTACTTCGATTGTCCAAAGGATTTTGAAATGAGATTTTGTTTGGTTGTAAAAAGATGAATCGAGATGACTTTATTGTTTATATGCAATATTTAGTATTCTCTCGTAACTATACAGACCTGTTTCAGCTGGCTCGGACCAGTTTTCCCCTTCTCTCTAGCTTTTAATCCTGTTTGTTTTTCGAATGAGAACCAAGATATCCGGTACCCTTAAGGTCATTAGTTGGTCCTCAAATACTGGAAGTGGTATACAGTTTCTGATTATACTCTCCTGTACTGCTATGTTACGCCTGGTTCAGATTTCGCAAAGGTGGAAGATCTCACACAAGTCATGTTATCGACCAACACATTTCCCTCGAAACCCATGGAACTCAGTGACTTAATAATTTCGTGTGAGCATGTGAGCAGTTTTGTGACCTTTCTCGTTTCTCCATATTTTGCTTTGCTGGACACTACTTGAATGATTATCTCTACAATGCCGTGTATCTGGTATGCTCTCTTGGCATAGCCCTCTTAATGTCTAGAAAAATTCTTTTAAGGTCACATAATATTGTGATATCGGTTGATACAGACATATGGATGGTGATAAATGTTCAACCATGTTAGAAATGTTGATATTCCTGATCATATTATCTAAACCGTTCGCATGCCGAATGTCCTCCGAGTGAAATAAATAGTTAGGAGTACCTTGAGCCACATAAAAGTTTGGAATGATATAGAAACCAACAAACAGACCTTCCACATTCATTGGTTCAAATACATTGGTTAAATCCATGTGTTGGGTAATATTAATCGTTGAGAGGAAGTGCCATTCGAAACATGTTGAAAGAGAACCTGGTTGTATGTATATATATATATATATATATATATATATATATATATATATATATATATATATATATATATATATATATATATATATATATATATATATATATATATATATTTTCAAACTAGCATTAACCCATCACCACTTACTATTTTTTAACAATCCGATGCTCCGATATCGAACTACTGTACCATACCACTCTGAATTCTGACTTCCGGATCGACCCATAAGTCTGCAGTCGATTGGTTTTGGAATGAGATTTTGTATGGTGGAAAGTCACTAAAACTTTGCTGTTTGTAGGCAATATCCGATAATGATTTATAGTTTCAGACCAATTTCAGCCGGCTCGGATCCTGTTTTCTGTTATTCAGGCTCAATTGACTCATTGAGTGACATCCCTTCGCAAACGACCGCTTAGAATCCTGAAATATGTTTGTTTTTTGAATAAAGGCCAATATATGCGGTATCTTTAAGGTTACAAAGCAAATGCAGTCTACATAGAGAAAAAACGCAAGACTGGAACACAAGAAGTGCTCAACAGTCTCTGCACTCCTAAACTGCTATGTATAACTCAAAGAACAATATTCGTTGAGTAAAACCTTGAAAATGCGTCTCAGTGACATAGTTAGGTCAGATTCCCCAAATGTGGATGATCATGCTTAAGTGTAGCTATCGGCCAACACATTTTTGATGTGATGGCAGATACCCAGTGAAGTCTAACATAATTCACACTGGCAAGTCAATATTTGTAGTATAATACAGAATTTAGTACGTAAGATCAGCCAGACGGGTTATTGAAGTCACGTTAAGGCCACTAAATAATTTTCAAAGAAATGTTAAGATCCATAGTGTCATAGGGCATGTGGACAGTTTTGTAGCCATGGGTCTTTCTCAATATTTTGCTGTGCCGGACACTACTGGAATGATTGTCTCTATATACTGTATAGTCGATATGGGATACTCTCATGACATAGCTTCTATAATGCCCCGACAAAGTCTTTGCAGGTAGCTTAAAAGTTCAAACACTTGGTACCATTCAGAACTTCAATGATTCGGACTTGAATTACATTGTGACAATGCGTCGAAAAATCATTATGATATGGGTTGTTACTTACATGGATGGTGATTACCCGGTTATAAATGTACGATAGGGCTTTGTTGTTTGATCGTTAAATAGGATTGTACTCAATGGGTCATGGATTTGTTTATGATCAGCCAAAAGAGTTACTTGTTGATATTCGAATGTCTATGATAAATTGACTCATAAGCTTTGAATTGCTACGCAACAGTACGAGTTATGAATTGTCAAAATCCATTAACCAGAATCAATCAAACGGAATATAATTGACATGTTTTAAGTGGCGACCACGTCATGGTCATCCAGACACCATCACCACTCAATTACAATACATCATCTGATAAAATGTCTAGACCAAAAAAATTTAAATTCATTTAATTTCACATTTATGTATGTACAGGTTTTATAAGCATTTTAAAGTGCTCAGAGGGTTAATTAAGTGCACTAATTTAAAAGTCATATTATTGATTGCTTATATAATTTATCAGTAATTTTTATTATTAATATAATAACATTTATGGAATAAAAATAAAATGTTTTAAATATGTTGATGTCATTCAAACCGAATATATTTGTAATTTTTGTATTTAAGTCAATCAATTACGATAATTGGATATTAATCGATACGTAATTAAGTATTACAGAACTATAATACAATACACGTTGGTGGTTTGGAAAGCTTGCCTACATACGAGTATATATTATGTATAATTTGGGTTGATAAATCGATATGATATAATGCTATTCTATATAATAAATGTGTGAACAATCTCGATGGAATTATAATTATGTTGGGAACGCACGTCTGGCTGCCTTAACATATGGTTGTGTCATAATTAATTTTTTATCGGAATAAATTATTTATAATCAAGAGTGGTTAAGCTTGGGTTGACCAAAAGCTCAAAATGTATAGTTCGATTGGTCCGTACCGTATCCACAATCTGTCTCCAATTGTTAATAATCAGAGTTGTCAGAGCGCTCCCACATTGAGCTATCTCATGTACTCATTCGCCATGAACCAACTACCTCATTTGTATGAGTCAAAGGGTCTGAACAATACTATGTATAATTTCAGTTTATCCACATTTCCAAGATATTTTGATTTCAAAAGATGATGTAGACGAGATAAGGCCCAATTGCCAACGACAAGGCGGGCTTTATAACTAATTTTGAGAATATGAAGCCATAGCAAGCATGTAAAATACAATGCCAGTACCAGGATTATATTGGAACATAAAGGCTGTGATGAGGAGAGAAGGAGAAGCAGAGACAGTTGATCACATTAAACATTTCTGTCCTGCATACTATCTTCAAAGACTGTTTGTATACACATCAGTCACATATCAGTTATAACATAAGTTGTACAATTTCAACACACTTATCAATAGGCCTTCTCAGCATCCTACTCATACACGACCTGTAACTTACAATTGTATAGGTTCTAGGTCATTAAGAAAAGTTTACTGTCTTAATGTAAATATTTTTATTTAGTTGGTTCCAAATTTAACCATCCGAAACCATATATTAAAACTTATTGAGTTGAACCATAAACTTACTCATAAACTATCGGTACCTAATTATATAGATTGAGTTAGTCCTCAACGATGGTACAGTCAAGCTTGTCAAGCTTTCAAATGGATTTATTTAACAAATGGTCCTCAACGACCGATTGAGCCAATGACCCACCATCAGAGGACGCTAATCTTAAAACTAACGTGATTCGTGCGATGGAATGTTTGGCTTACTCGGCATGATTTGGAGTTGGGTTGGCGTAGTGTCAATCTGTATTGCCATTATCTAATCTAGTGCCCGGCTCTTAAATCTGTTGGAGAATTGCATAGTTCCGTTCAAATTTGTAGATGGTTTGATTCACTGTTATTAATAAGTGATAATATAACACTGTTGTATTGTCGCTTTGGGAAAAACGTTGTTATGGCAATAGCCTACTATTTATTTTTTTTGGCGATTTTTATTTATAAAAATAAATTCATTAGAATCAAAGTAACACACAACAAAAACAAAATTCTTATATAACTATCTGTCAACTTATGCAATTACAAAATATTTGTGAATCAGTATTGATTACTGCTTGATACAAAGATGGATAATTGTGATAATCAAAGATGGGGAGAGTGTACAAATAAAAAAATCGAAGAGTTAATACTCAATAGTGTTCCCTTAAACACGGAACGAAATAAGAAAAGTATTTGGAAACAGTTTATGGATTTTTGTGCAACACGTCAATACAGAATTGAGCGAGACACATCAATTTATATGCTCGCGTCATATTTAAAAGATTATGCATGCAATATGCGTATAAGTCTAACGGAGAAAATTACAAGGAAACTGTAATTAAAACTATTTGGAATACGCTAGCGAAAATGCTTCAAGAAAAATATTATGCAGAATTTAAAATAAAATTTGATCCATTTTGTGATATTGAGTTTAAACAGGCGAGATGTGCCAGAGATTCAAAACAGAAACAACTTCAAAGTGAACCGAACGTCAGCTTTTACGTCAAATGAATCTACTTGTATGCAAACGTATTGGGATGAAGATAACCCTTATGGACTTCAAAAGAAATTCTTCAACATTATTGCGACAGTATTAGCGTGGCGTGGTAACGAAGCCGCGTTTGCTTTAACTCAATATTTTAAGAGGATTACAGACCATTTCGGTAATGATACGGGACGAATTGAATATAACCCTTTATTCACCAAAACTACACAAGGAGGTGCAAGCCGTTGTGCTAATAGTAAGTGGCTCACGCAAAATGTGAATAATATCAACGTTTGTCCCGTACGATTATTCAATAAATTAATGAATAAACGGCCAAATCATGTAACCTCCGAAAGATTGTTTCTTACACCCAATCCTTTCTCGAAAAATTCAACTGGAAGGTGGTATAAAAATCTTCCTGTAGGTGTCAATGAATTATCAAAATGGACCAAACAAACGGCCCAGGCAATTGGAATTGATGTGCAAAATAATAAAACCACCAATCATAGTCATAGATCAACTGCGGTTACTATAATGGCAAATGCGGGTATTTCAGATCAACAATTGATTAAAATAACCGGTCATAGCAGTGCTAATTCAATTCAGCCATATTTAAATATGCAGCCAGAGCAACACAACAATATTCTAGAAAAGATGCGAGGAAGTTCTGCTGAGCCGTCAAAAGCTGTAAACCCAATCGTTTCATCTAAAATTAACAACAAAAATGAAGGACAATTCCGATTTGAAAATTGTACCTTCAACAACTGTCAGTTTAAAATATAATATGTTTCAATGGTATTCTTGCATAATAAATAATTGTTATTACAAATATAATCTTTCATGTTGTGAATTTAAGTTTTATCTGTCACACCAATTCATTATATTCTCCACCCAAATATAACTCGTGGTCCTCTTAAGAATCGATATCTAATATATACATATATATATATTTATATATATATATATATATATATATATATATATATATATATATATATATATATATATATATATATATATAAATATATTTATAAATATATATATATATATAATATATATATATATATATATTTATATCTATATATCTATATATATATATATATATATATATATATATATATATATATATATATATATATATATATATATATATATATATATATATATAAACCTATAAACCTTTGCCATGTCATGATGGATCCGAAACCAATTTTAAAAATAAATTATTCCTAAAAGAACGACTAGTATTGTTTGGTAATTGTTTGTCTCTTCCACCATTTCAAGACAATCAAACCGGTATACATCATGTACTTCCAATTCAAATTCAAGTACGTTTAATGTAATTTTTTACCTTTTGGCTAGCACCAATTGGCATGTTTCACCGATCACCGATTGACATGTTTGACCGGCCTCATATTCGTTTGTCCATTCTGGACCTTGGATATACCCGGGTGTACTTAACCTTCAATATATATATGAACACAAAATTAGAATTTACCAGTTTCAATTGTCGAGTATCTTCCTTTGAATCCACATCCCGCAATCGAGACATTTGAGCGAAACTCTAGATGTAAATATGTAGTTGATGGTCGATTGTACCGTTGGTGGTAAATTGGTTCTAAAATATCGACCCAACTCTGTTTGATAAAATTCAATACCAACATAAATAGAAAGTGAGTCATAGGAACATTGAGACATCTCTGTGCTTTCTTAATCAAAATCGGTGAATTGCAGTTTACTAGCCGTACCTTAATGGCATTTCAATATAAAAATCGCAAATTTGTTTTGCTTCATCTGGAGAAAAATATAATATGGTGATGATATTTTGCGAAATTCGGATATACATATATATATATATATATATATATATATATATATATATATATATATATATATATATATATATATATATATATATATATATATATATATATATATATATATATATATATATATATATATATATATATATATATAATATCAGATAGCAACATGACTATAGGCTGATATGGTATGGGAAGCCGGTAGACTCGAGCTATATTTATAGCTCTATTCAGTCACAGTTTCCTAATATAAATATTAGCAATAATTAACTTACTTGTGATAATTGATTGCTTAAACTTATATTAACGAACGCTAACTATACATATTTTATTGATCGATATCGAATGTCCAAAGTCGTGTGGTGTTAAATTAAAATAAATTAAATCAATATTTTGTAGTTTCGTTGATAATAAATAAATGAATGCTAACTATAAAGCGATGAATAGTTATTAATACTAATGGTGACAATAAATATTATTTAACATGTTTTAACCACAAGACAAAACTTCACCTCTCCCCTTTTATCATCGTTCACGAATTGCTCCCTATAAATTAAACTATAAATTATAATTTTTTTAAATAAAATTAATTTAATGTTATAAATTATTGTTTAAGCAAAATGAATATTTAATTTCGATGTACATCGAAGCCTCGATTATTTATAATCAATAAAAGCTCTATATAAAGCTTGTTGATTATAAATAACTTATCTCGGCAACTAATGTATGGGTTGTGTCGACTAACTATATACGTATAACTGGTTTATGTGAAGAAACCTATCGGTTGATGATAAATTGAAGAAAGTGGGTACTTTTGTCTGTTGAGATCTGAATGTACGAGTGAAAATCCTTTTGTACATAAGTTTAGAGGTGTTCTACGTATTAGTCTCGAAATGAATGTATAGAGGGATTTAAACAGCTTCCTATAGAGATACCATCAGAATAAGCTGTTACACGCCAACTGTTGATTGAATATATAGTAAGCATGACTCATCACCAATATCCGCTAACAGTTCTTCATGACAGAACTGCTATTTATCATTTCTGTATTACATCTCTTGTTTTGATAAGATAGTTTATTCCATCGTTGGTGGTTCCAGGATCGTTTTGGCATTTAACCGCCTTTTCAACTGCTCATTTGATGCCCTTAACTCATACACAATCCATGCTCCTTACAGTAAAGTTTATTGTAGGCTCATTTATATAGTCAGGATATCTATCAGGATATCTTATCAGTTTACTATCGACCTTTCAGGTGCGAATACTTCTTGGGTGAATGGAAGATAAAGTTGGTGTGGGACCGCAAGTATAGAGTCACTATGGGAAAGTACATATTCATAACCAAGTTGTTAGTATTAGGACATCAGCGAAATAGCTGCCTTGTGGAATCATATTATATGATATCATGGCATATTATGTCATAACATGTCAAATCATGTCATATAATATCATATCATGTCATATCATGTCATATCATTTCATATCATGTCATATCATGTCATATCATGTCATATCATGTCATATCATGTCATATCATGTCATATCATGTCAAATCAAGTCAAACCATGTCATATCATGTCATATCATGTCATATCATGTCAAATCAAGTCAAATCATATTCATCATATCCTATCATATCCTATCATATCCTATCATATCCTATCATATGCTATCATATAATATCATAATCTATCATATACTATCATATCCTATCATATCCTATCATATCCTATCATATCCTATCATATCCTATCATATCCTATCATATCCTATCATATCCTATCATATTCTATCATATCCTATCATATCCTATCATATCCTATCATATCCTATCATATCCTATCATATCCTATCATATCCTATCATATCCTATCATATCCTATCATATCCTATCATATCCTATCATATCCTATCATATCCTATCATATCCTATCATATCCTATCATATCCTATCATATTCTATCATATCTTATCATATCTTATCATATCTTATCATATTCTATCATATCCTATCATATCCTATCATATCCTATCATATCCTATCATATCCTATCATATCCTATCATATCCTATCATATCCTATCATATCCTATCATATCCTATCATATCCTATCATATCCTATCATATCCTATCATATCCTATCATATCCTATCATATCCTATCATATCCTATCATATCCTATCATATCCTATCATATCCTATCATATCCTATCATATCCTATCATATCCTATCATATCCTATCGTATCCTATCGTATCCTATCATATCCTATCATATCCTATCAAAACCTGTCATATACTACCATATCCTATCATATCCTATCATATCCTATTATATCCTATTATTTCCTATCATATCCTATCATATGCTATCATATCCTATCATATCTTATCATATCCTATCAAATCCTATTATATCCTATCATATCCAATCAAATCCTATCATACCGTACTATATCCTACCATATCCTTTCATTTCTATTAGTTTATCATATATACTGTTATGGCCCCGCACGTCCTATCATCTCATATAATAAAATATCATACCCTATAATATCATATCATATCAAACCATATCATAAGGATCTTAAATGGGTTTGGGAAGTTCTGTCTTCTCTTATTCAGTCATCCACCTGTCAACAATTAAGTCAAGGTGTAATAATCGAGCCCTCACTGTACTCGGATACAAATATATTATTTTATTTATTTGAACGAAACAAATGAAAGTCACTAAACTATACAATTTTATAAACGAAATATATTTATAGTTTCGTAAAAATAATATTAAATATAAAATTATAATAATAAAGATAAATAAATTATAAATTTAAATTAATATTTATATTGTATATTCATAAAATTGTTTATATTGTCTATATTGCATGCATATATACGTTTATTATTATAAATTTTAACATTCGCGTATACATTTATTATTATTATTGTTATAACACTATTTTATTACTATTGTTATTATTATTATTATTATATATATTGTTGTTGTACTAAAACACATTGATATACATAGATATAGTTTTCTAGCTCACGAGATCAATTTATTTTTTAGATTAACATAATTTATTTCTATCTACATGTATATGTACGATTTATGTAAATAAATAATATTTTTAAATAATATTAGATATAAATAATTAATGTAAATTGATAATAAACAATTTATTTATATTTAAATATATTTATGTATGTTTTCATCTATTGATAAAGTTAGAAAAAAAATTATATTTTCGTTAGTTGGACGCAGCTTCAAAAGCTCTTGTTAGTGCATTGTACCGATCGATAAATGTGCTGAAGTTTTCACAGGACTCAGTAGGACAAATTATTTCGTATATAATAGCCAAGTCTCAAGGAACTTTCAAGTTTACTCATAAGATCGAGTTCACGAGCTTTCTGGTGAAAAAGCTCAAGTAACTTATAAGATAAATTGTGGCTTTTGGGAGCAACCAAAATCATAAAACGCTCATCACAGGAATATAGTTTAACAACAACCGATTTGCTATTTCGGTGCCGAAGCTTTATCATTTACTCTGACAATTTGACATAACAATCAGATTCACAAAATTGTGGGCTTTGACGACAAACCTTTACCCACGTGCTTTGCGTTTGAACTTTTACCTTCGTCGAAAATGGACAGTTGTAGGCACAGTTTGCACATCGTAGGCTATTGGCACGCTGTCTTGCTCTATGATAGTCTTTAGTACTGGCATGGAGTGTAGGTCAACCATTGAGCTTTGCAGTCCACTTACTGACTAATATATTGAGTAGGATAGTATTTACGTGGTTTAATGTTAAAATGATGATATGCTAGTGTATCAATACAGTCCTTTCATAGTTGTAGTATTTTATCAGGCTCAATTCAGCACATGGCAATTTATTGGTAAATCAAAATATAATTAGTAAAAGACGATTCGATCTTCACAATTAATTAATCTAATCGAATACAAGATTAGTATACCAATAATAATCCATGCTTTTTCGCGACTTGATGTCATTACATTGGCAATATTTAGTGTTAACATGTTAAAACGATGTTGGTAAAGTCGACTTATAACCACTAGTTACTTATAACCACTTTATTTGACTGGGAACAGCCATTGCTCCAGTGCTTTATGTGGTTCTTCGTTTTCCTGCTTTTAGACAATTTTTGCTGTTTTAATGATGATAGCTGTTTCAGCTGCAAAAGCTTATGTAAGAGCTTTCATATACTTGAGCTTTTGCGTACTGCTTTATTCGTGGATAAGTTTATACGTGCGAGAAGTTAAATTATTCAGTTCGGTTTGGTTTACATTGGAGTTCTGACTATTCAAATGGTTTACTGAGCAATCAGTAGATTCAACACATTCTCGGATATACGTTCTCGGATATATCAAAAGTGCGTCGCCAATCGATGTACCAGACATACAATATATAAGTAAGGGAACATAATATCAATTCCACAACCAAATTGTTAGTAACCTAATGTAGGAAGTATCTTGAAATATAATGACCGAGTGAGTGACCCAAGTAAGTCACTTCAAAACCTTACACTGTAAAGTGAGATGATAGTCTAAATGCCACCATCAGCGTGGTTTTAAGCATGAGCATTCAAAGGGTTTCTCGGATGTTATATAAGGCCAGAACGTGGCATCGACTTATCTAGTTTGGCTTCATTTTTCTCGTAGCACGTGCAACATTATACATCGGGAATGAGTCGTCAAATTTCGTTTGAATCGAAACAAGTAGCAAAAACCACTTCAAACGATTTCCGAAAAACACATTTCGTAATTATAATTGTTGACATAAATTCCGCCAAACAAAAATTTCGATTCAATGATACGGAGGAACAACAAACTCACTGATGAATCAACGTGATAGAGAATTATGCAATTACAATCACAATGCCAACCATACATTATAAGCACATTGTATCGCTCGAATCGATCAAACGTGTTAAAACATCGTATGTGGATATATCGAGCTCGCAAAATGATGAACGTGTAATGCATTATAATCTCGAAAATCTCATTTCTATAACGTACATCGGTTTTACTTCATATTTCGATTACACCACAAGTAATCAACTTATAACGTATTTCTTGTTATATATTCCTCCCATCTTGTCTATATATCAGTCAGTGAAGTTTTACAACGTAAGATGTTTCTCAAGTGTTTGATTTTAATTTTAAATTTGTTCGTAGTTATTGTTAATTGTTATACAAATAATAATTACTGTGCTCTAGAAAAATACTGTGCACACAATCGGAAACATGTAGGATGTTCGGAAAGTGTAAGACGCGTGATAAAGTAATAATAAGACATAAAATGTTAACCATTGTTTGTGCAATTTTAGAAATTTAATTATACGTCACCGTACAAGTTACAGCACATGACAAAAGATTATCGTGAACTAATATTGAACGAGATTAATCAATTTCGCGACGATATTGCATTGGGGCGTGCACACAGCGATGTCTTCAATTCGACCGTCTCGAATATGCGCATGATACGATGGAATCATGAAATGGAATTGTTAACCGAGTTGATGATTTATAAGATTCACGATAAGGAGTTTGGATGTATTGCGACAAGTAAATATCATTAACTGGTTGTGTATAAGGTTTGATTATATATTGTTTGTATACGACTCTATATATAGATATATCACAAGATCCGAGACAAATGCGATTTACAAGCCACTATCCCGTGACACAAGACACAAATGTTGTTGATCTGAATAAACGATTTTTGATGGACTCATTGCAGCGCTATATAAACAGTGCCGTAATCGAACTCAAATCGACTAAAACAAAGTTGTTCGAAAAATCGGGGATTTATAACGCTCGCACAACGTCGATAGGGTGTTCGTTTGCGTCCCATCAATTCGAACAACAATCGATGCGGTATACGTTGCGGTGTGCATATTATGCGCGACACGTTGATTCGCCGCACAAGGCCGTTTTGTACGGCAAACCGTGTTCAAAGTGCAGTATGTTTTATGAAAAATGTGACGAGCTGTTTCCAGGACTGTGTGGTTTGTATAAGCCCTCCAGTATATATTCACTATAAGCCATGTATTATACTATATATTTACTTTCAGTACCACTTTTGAAGCGTGAAATAAATTTTCACTATGTTGGCACAAACGAGTCGTTGCCACGTATCGCGATCATAAATAGCGAGACCGATAAACAGGAATCGTCGCAAAATGTACGGGCACGATATATGAGTGATAAGTATGCGAAAGGTGTCAAAGATATGGATAAGACGAAAGGGAATTATAAAATACAACCACCTCAACAGTATTCGATGCAGATGGACCAAATGATACCGAAACAAGAAATATTATGTTATAATTGTACGATTCAAATGTATTTTAATTCGAATTCAAATGGGGATCCGAAATCCGACGGGGAAAATATAGTGAAGTAGAGAGTGGGATTATGTATGAGTCATAGACAATAAATTTTAAATTAAGTGTTATTATTTCTGCGGTTCGAACCATATGGTGCGAACTCGTGCATCCCCATGAGCTTACTATAAAAATCTGGTTGTTGGTTGATATACAGCTTAATATACTATTTGATAGTTTAATTCCTTTTTAGCATCGAAGCGCAAAGAGAAGATTTTAACATGTAAAAGCTCCCTTTAACCTTAAAACTATTTTATGAACCTGGGTTATGTTGACAAATGAGCTTGATAGAATGAGAAAAGTGTTGAAGTATAGTACAAGAACGAGAACTGGGTATATATATATATATATATATATATATATATATATATATATATATATACATATATATATATATATATATATATATATATATATATATATATATATATATATATATATATATATATATATATATATATATATATATATATATATATATATTTATTGATATATCAGTATTGTGCTAGATATTTGAATAGGTTTGGTGAGCCTGTGGCGATGGGTAATGACCTTTTTAGTTATAGCTCAAAATGTATAGAGAGATGATTAACTATTTCTTCTGAACCCTCAAGGCCATTCTTAAATAGAACAAAGTGAATGTGATAAGCTTGATTTCATTTTTCTTGAACAAACCATTTCCACTTGTACTCGTATGTATAGACAGAGACGTAAACGAATCGACATAAAGATATCGATTTAATTATATCCAATATATGGTTAATACGTCACTTTATTTTTCCATTCAATAAAATCAAATTCAAAATCAATAAGATGATAAAAATAAATAAAAGTTAAAGAAGAAAATAACATCACGATATAAAACTCAGAAATTTAAGAGTTTTTTTCCTTGTTAAGATGAAAGACACAAAAGAATAGAGGAACTGGAAAACAGAATATCTCGATATTGTGAGACATACATTCACATTGTATACCAGCTATATATATAATATCTACTCGTACACAAGAGATTCGAGAAAGGAAAATAAATTAACCTTTTGTATAATATCTGTGCGGTTATATTATGGTTTGCTGTTTAAATGACGATCATCAAGATGATACGATGATGATCTAAAATAGTTTTATTCTTTCAGTCTTATATATCGTACATGTATATATGTTAACAACAATCAATTGTTTTTTTTTTATATGTAACCAAGTATTAATTCGTGGTGGAAGATATGAATGGTTTTTGAAAAAACAGAGAATTGATGATGATATAGTTGATTTATAAATGTTAACAGAAAAAAAACTCAACTGAAATATAATATACATATATTTATTTGATGATGTCGGAATTGAACATATATATATAGCATAAAAAATTATGATATGTAGAAAAAAACAGGGCGTAAAAAATTAAAGAAAGGCAGAAAATGTTGTACAGTAATCAAATACACAATATGGTAATATAATATGTTTAATAGTTTTGCAAAACTTTGAGTATAGACAATCATCTTGATTGACGTCACTATATATAATAATCTCATATTAATCGAATTTATCATGCCCACTCGTGTGTTGAACGATACATATATAGTCATCACAATAATATAAACAATGTAATCTGAGCTTTTATACTTTCACGATTTGCAATTAATAAATAAAGCTCATATATACAAATGCGCTGGTTATATCAATTAAAGCTTTCATACTTAAGTTGAGCTTTTTCTTTCAAAACCAACATATGAAGCTTTTGCTATCAAAACTTCTTTTTAAGGTTTCAAATGGTGTCAAAATTTCGGTTTTAATATAAAAGCTTTCGTTAATATTAAATGTGCGCTTTTACTGAAAAATTAAAATTTTTTAAAAATCAGCTTCAGTAATTGAGTTTTTCAAATACAAAAATAAATTTAATTTTGAAATAAAGTTTTTAATTTTAAAAGATCTTTTATTTTTACTATTGAGTTTTACTTTATTTGTTACCACATTTTGTATAACTACTATCCAGAGCTTTTAGTATTAAATGGTTTTTAAATGATAAATAGTTTTTCAAAGCAATAAACATGTTAGAAATCATTTTAAGTTAGATCAATGCAAAGTTATATATTTAAGATAAGCTTTTATTAACGACTTAAATTTTATTGAAAACAAACTAATATGGAGCTTTGATTTATACAAATTATTTTCATTAAGTCAAGCTTTTATAACATAGTTTAGTCGTTATTTCATAAGGAGGAAATGTCTTAAGCTTTTACTTTTTATAATAAACTTTTTTAATAAATAATCATGCCAACTCGTGTGTTGAACGATACATATGGTTTAAAGTCACCACAATAGTATTAACAATGTAGTCTGAGCTTTTATTTACGCAAGATTATCAATTCACAAATAAAGCTCTATAGACCAATCCGCTGGTTATTTCAATAAAATCTTTCGAACTAATGGTAAGTTTTTATTAAAATATTTAAATATTGTTTTAAATCTGACTTTTAATTATAAGTTTTTAAATTATATCGAAGATTTTTCTAAAAAACTGAATTTTTACCTAATTTGTTACTATATTGGTTCTGAGCTTTTATACTTATATGATTTATAATAAAAAAGTTCAGTTATTTGATAAACTTTACAGGTTTCAAATGATTACAAAATTTTAGTTTTAAAATAAAAGCTTTCATAAATATTATAGGAAGCTTTTATTAAAAGATTTAAACTTTTAAAAACATCGACTTTCAACCATTCAGAATAACAAGAATAAATAAATACATTACTGGTTATAACATTTCGGATAATCACTGGTCGGAGCTTTCATTCTTTCATGATTTTCAATTAATAAAAAAAGCTTGTATATTCAAAACATCGGAAAAAGTCATGTCACAAATATTTTAAAATTTGAGGTTATTTCAAATTAATTTTTAATATTTCGGTTAGATTTTGTAACTTACGTTTAATTTTTAATCAAAATAATTTATAATTGGAAATGTTAAAAATTTAAATGAGCTTATACTTTCATAAATAATTTTTTCTATATTGTGCACCATATTTGGTGTAAGCGCTACTCTGGGCTTTTTTTTTGGTATGATATCCAAATGAAGCTGTTAATTCCAGTTTAATTATTTGATCAATATTAAATGGTGGTGTCAATAAAAGCTTTTATATTTAAGATAAGCTTTTGTTTATAATTATTTTAAAATTTATTGAAAAATGATAAAATTTTAATTTTAAAAGGTTTTTTATTTTCAGTAGTTTCACTTAATTTGTTATCACATTTTGAAAAAGCACTTTTCTGAGCTTTTAGTCTTTATTGAGTCTTAGTAATAAATAGAATTCTAATTTTGTATGTAATTAACATGTTACAAATCATTTAAAGTTATATTACAGCACACTTGTATATTTAAGGTAAGCTTTTATTTACGACTTTAACTTTATTTAAAATATACTGATATGGAGCTTTGACCGACGAAATTAATTTTAATTACTTTATTTGATATTTTTAGTCTAGCTTTTGTATTGTTGTTTCGTCGTTATTTAAAAAGACAAATTTTCTTCATCTTTTACTTTTCACCATAAATGTTTGTAATAGTGAACGTTTAAAAAATTTAATACCAAATTTTTTAAATTATACCCCTCAAGTCTTAAGTTAAGCTTTTAACATAAAATTGGCTTTCAATTCAATTTCAATGAAGCTTTCAGTTAGTTTTTGTATCTTTATTTATCTGAAAATTTCTTTTTACACTCTGTTTTTATTTTTATGATAATGCTTTTTGAAATTTTAAATCTAATTAACTTGAGTTAAGCATCATCTGTTTAAAACATTTTTTCTTTTATGATTAAATACCATCAATCACGCTTTTGATTTGCTCAGTTGACTATATTATGGGTTCTTCAGGGAAAATTTTGTAAAGAGAGCTTTCATTATTATAATAAAGCTTTTATTTCAATCAACATAAAGTTTACGTTGCTCCGTCGAAATTTAATGTGTTACAATCTTACCAATAACAGAGCTTTTTACTCTACGTACAATTTTAGAATGAACTTTCATATATCTTTTCAACTTCAGTTTATTTTTCACTGTGTTAATATTTTCTGTTAAATGGTTAGATATTGTTAAGTAAGCAAATAATGGCAAATTTGTTAATTTTTAAATTAATTGTATTACAAATGCTTTTATACTTATAAGTTTTTCTTATTTTCTGATTGTCAAAAACGATGAAAGTTACAAATTAAATTTTAAAAACTAATTTTAATTGAAGCTTTTATATTTAAATTAGTAAGCAATATTTTTAATGGAATAAATCACTCTCTTAATGAGCTTTTAAATATTTTATTTACATTGTTTACATTCATTTTCAATTAAATAAAGCTCTTCTGATCAAATAATGCTTTTGTTTATTTAAACTTTGTTGATAATCAAAGTTTAAAACTTCTTATATAAATTCTTTGACATTAAGGTCTAGATTTTATTTATAGATAAGGTTTTTTTTCTAATTTAAAACTTAATTAAACATTGAACTTTAACCCTAAATTTATGTTTGATGAGCTTTCAATATAATTTCGTTTTCATGGCTTAATTGTATTTGAATTTCGTTTAAGCTTTTGTTTATAAATGAAAATTAAAAGCTTATTACATTTAAATTTAAAACTAGTACATTTATATTTTTATGTTGATGATTTAATTTAAACTTTGTCTTACATTTATTCCTTTTTGAAGTGTGTTGTTATATGTGTTTAAAAATCTTATTAATACTCCAACTGGAATCATCTCAAAGTGACGAGGTTTTTAAAATTCAATTTCGCTTTTTATATATGTTATAAGCGATTTCTAAAATGAAGACGCAAAAACTCAAACCCCATCCATAAGCTAAGATAACCGATATTTTCAAAAAATCATCAAAAGTTAAAATAATCGGTGTTTTAACAAACAAATGTGGTCTAGTTAGATTTAATCGAAACATGTCATGTACAGAAATTATTCTCCAATATCTTTCTATTCCAGATTCAAATATTTGAGATAATACCATTTCAAACCTATCCCTTTGTGGCAATTGATATGACAGAAAAAATGCATATTGCTGTGTACCTAATTCTTCGCGCAACAACGTATAAAGTTCCCTTTTTCCTCGTTGATTAAAGCCATGTACAAGAAAGGTGCGTGCTAGGGACTTTTCCATGACGAACACTTTATCTTTATGCAGTTCATTATGAGTCCAGTCAAGAATCGATTTGTCTGAATGTTTAAATGAATAAGTATTTATTCCAGGTGGTAACGTCGAAAAAAACGTTACATTTGCTTTATACAGCTCAGCTAATGTGGTGGGAGCTGGATAATAGTTTGGATTTATCAAATCTCTAATCATGAATGATTGATATGGGGTGGAAAATACTAGAGCTATGCCCCACAATGAAAGGACTATCAATCTTTCAAAAGTTGTTCGATGTGTTTGCGATAGTGAGTGCATTACTGGTAGTCTGATTAAATCGAATACCATGTCAGTTATACTATGCTTCTGTTTGTTTATTACACGGAACATATACCAAATAGCTAGTAATATAATCATTGATATCAGTAATATTATGATAGTTGACATTTGAAACGATCTAAACGTTCCCCAAAAGGTGGTAGATTCCATAGTTAGAGGTACTAAAACGACGTGCTTCTCAAATTTAGTTAGATATGACATTTGACTTGTCAGTACCCCGTTGTCATAAGCAAGGTTCCGATTGAATACTATTACTGACATATGACTTTTACTTGGTGATATGTGTATCATTTGTTCAAGCTTGACGTCACCATTAGCTTTATAAGTTGTATTAAATTTTGCACAAATTGCATCCAACATGCGACCACCAACTCCGCGTACCTTACCATTGAAATTAAACTGTTGAGGCATTAGGGTTGTGCTATCGATTTTTATAACAAACTTTTGTAAAGTCTGGTGATCTCCATAGTATAAATCATGCAAAGATGAAACGTGTGTCAGATTGAAGAATTTATAATCGTTATTTCCTCGTTGAAACTTTTGAATATTAGTGTCACGCTCGATTTGGAACACCACGACCGCGTGTGGAAACAACATGGAAAAGTACTTGTCAAGAAACGTCAGACTAGGTATTGGATGTAATAAAATCACAACAAATTTGGTTTTTATGGATACTTTTATTTGACTGTTGTTACCCTTCCACATCCAATCGTCCGGATATGTTGTATCCATAACCAACACCGCGTAGTCACCATAACTTGAATTCTTATAATATTTCGGAATGTTATTTGAAATTTGTATCTCATATTTTGGTTCCAAATTCTTAAGAACATAATTGCACCATTCACTCGTCACATTTGGACCGATCACAAACGATAAATGTTTATATGACGATAAGTCGGCGGCAGATAGTTTTAAGAACTCACTTGCAATCTGATTAGAGTATTCGTGCTGTATCAATAACTTTGCACGAGTACACATTACAACCAAGCTTATTGCTGGTATAAGAGATTGAAGAACCATCATCTTTGCACAGTTCAAGTTGGACTAAATATATGTGTTGTTTGGTATAGATGTAAATTGCACACGGATATGCATTGTTTTGTCCGCTCTGATTTTATTGGAACTTGGGAATTAATTATATAATAAAAGACTTTCTTAATGTTTATCAAACATAATGATACATTTCGTTTTATATGATCCCATTATAAAATTATAAAACTATTAAATTTATGATGTTTAATAAGGAGAAGTAAACGGTCGTCTCAAAACTACTTAATGTACACTTTGGGAATATACGATATCGTGAAATGTGTATCGACATGATTTTCAGCTTATCGAAATTACATTTGAAACAATCAAAAAATTCAAAGAATGGTCGAATAATTGTTCTAGAGTGGTTTCCAATTTCAATTATCGGGCATCGGACATTTTTTATGTTCAATACCTGAAATCGAAATACTAAAATCTAAACTTTAAGTTGCATATTGATCTTAATCTTACACGCCATACTTATGACACAAATATAAGATATTGGTCCACCTTACAGTTTCCGAGATCATAGGAGGTACCGTCTCTTCCTTCTTCTCCTCTACACAGTTCCGGCAAAAGTCATAGCTTCTAGCCTTTTCACATGTTTTCATGCCCACGCCGTGGCCCAGACTATCTGAATGTTGAAATGCTCACTCGTCTCATTCAGAGACAAGTGACTACCCAACACTACTCTAGACGTCGAAGACACAAAGTCCAGCGACTTGATTGCCGCCTGATTGTCAACATTGCAATATCAGTCGAGGATACCACATTATGTCTCAATCAATTCAGGACACCTTCAATTGCTATTATTTTGTCAGGTACACGCTGCAGAATAGAGAGACGAACTGATATATCTATACCTCCAATTTATTACAGAAGACTCCAGCTCCGATTTTACCGAGTTTCTGGGAGCGTTCGGAACCTGTTCTCGAAGCATCAACTATAGGTGTAACGTAGTCTTGATTCGTGAGATTCTTCCTTAGCGATCAAATTATCGCCGAGTGTCTGTCTGAAGGCATTTCCACTGAGATATGGCCGATAGAGTCGGGTGGCTGTAATCGCCGATATTTGCGTACCATAGATATCGACGAGGAGATGGTTAAGCATAAGCTCCAAGGCACGTGTTGGCGTTGAAATCCGTCCTCCGCTTATATGCATTCGATTCTATTTTTGTAAGTTACTTTATCAAGAGCTGGCATTAAGTAAAGGTCTTTATATGGAAGTGCATAGTCAGTGTACCATCTATGGCATCAGGCCACATCTAAGGATTCTGCACGAGTGTATGGCTATATTAGCCTTGACACCTCCGTCCATAATTTTGGGCTTTCTACTAAGCTTGTGGTTCTAAATTACGCCTTGAAAACGTGAGAGGTAGATCTATTCCTGAGATTTTATATTTCCTTGTAAATACTACCAGTTCCTTAAATATTATCAGAGACCGCTATCGCTACGTTATTTGCATAAGCAATCACTCCAATACTCATATGTCTCTCTCCTTAGCAACAACAACAACACATTGATTTGTATGTTCCAGAGAAGCGAAGACAGGCCACCTCCCTCTGGGATTTCCTTAGCCACCCGTCTCCTTATAGTGGATTTTCCCAGCTCTAAGTAAATAATCACCACAGCATGTGATTGATGAACTCACTTACAGGGTTATCCACCCTTAGGAACGACAATGTTTCCAAAATTGCCTCCGTCTTTACATTGTTAATGGCGCCCTCAATATCAAGAAACGCCACCATTAAAATCCTTGCGAGAATTTTTATTTCCCAATTGTACTTACCGCAGGCCGTGTTGATCTTTGGCCCTAGATTTTCCTTTAGAGTAAGCATGCTGAGACTGGGCCCAGTCAGCAGCGTTATTTTTGAACTTATAAGGATATCCATCAGCCTTTCCCAGGTTTTCAGTAGAAATAGTGATAGAGTTATAAGTCTTAAGTCATATGGGTAGGCATGTGAGCATTAACCCACTTTTGGAATAATTATCACTCTGACCGCTGCCCACCCCCTGGAATTCAGACCAGATCTTAACACCCTTTGAAGATTACTTCCAGCTAGTTAAGAGTAATTTCCGCTGAAATAATTCTGTCTGAAAAGATTCCTTACAAGAAGCAGGATCCATCCGGTTTGATTAAATAACTCGTACTGCAAGGAAAAGTAGACAGTATCTTCTTTAGACGAGAGTTCTCGGAAACTTCTTTCATTTTACTACAGAAGAGTCTCAATGATCTCCTTTGTGCGTTCCTCAATTCATTTTTATCTACTTTGAGGTTGTTAAGGCTCTATTAAAGGCTATCCTACACGTTTTCCGGTATGTTTTTGCTTACCACTGGGCTTAACTATTGGGCAAGCAGCGTTGACCGATTGCTGGCAATAGTGATTGTGGCCTCCATGCAACTCAGTTCCTTCATTGCCGCTGGCGACTCAAGGGCCTCTGGCATCAATTGTTCTTTAAGTGTTTCTCCATATACTCCAGTTTGTCCTTCTAGGGTTTCTTAAAGCTTTCGTGTACCAGGGGAAACGTTAAGGCTAAGGATAATATTACGATGGTAAAAGAAGGAGTGCTCATCCGCCCATTAATAGCGAATTAAAAAATAACTCACCCCTTTCGTTGACATCAGTGTTGTCCCAAATTGTGAGATGAGCGATCGCATCACATCCCAGGAGCACCTGAACCTTTTTTCTTTCCGCTTGGAAAACCAGATCCCTCAGGTTATCCGGTGGTACCTGTTTGTCTCGGTCCATGTAGGCTGAGATAATCGAGGTAACACTGCCGCCTACCTCTAATCTGACCGCAGTTATGATACCATTGCTGTATTGGGACGTCAGTAGATCCTTCTTCAGCAGCGCTAGATTTTCGTGGTGTATCGCTAGTTCGTGGCTTTAGTGCCCTGAATATGCGTCCTCTAGTGTTTTTGTTGAAGCCTCACCTTTACGGTTTAAGCTCTCTGAGTTGTTTCCGGCCTTGGAGAGTACCAGTCTCGGTTTCATTGTTGTTTTTATTATTTCTAGGCATTATTGTTCCACGAGTATTGTAGAGAAATTGGACCACCTGCGCAGAGATCCGTTTACGCAGAAAAGCTTACTTACAACTGGAGGTTACCAGGTATCTAGAGGGCTGTGTTGGCGACTGGGCTCTGTTAAATGGACCCTCAGCCTGGTAGTTTGTTGACATGGGTCGCCATGACGTCATGACGTAAAACCTTATAACATTCCATTAACCGTCATTTAGCGTAACCCGCTACACATCTAGGTCCTAGCGAACGTCAACCTGAACACGACCACATTATGAGGCGATGTTGCAGTAGACCCGAAAACATTATAATGCTTGCTTGTAGGGGTTACCATGAGTCCAATTGACTTTAATTATTGAGTCTCTCAAAACGTTTTGAAAATAAAATTCACAGTGGCCAAACTCAAATTTGGGAATTACTCCAAGATGGCCACTTGAAGATATTACAATTCCCGGTACAATTTTCTGACTTTTAAGCCCTATGGAAGCGGATAATGTTTATATCGTCAACTACTGAGTATATAAGTGTTGTGGGCGACGAAAGTAATCGAATTCCTAACCCCAACCCCTTCGAACCATTTTCTAAAAAAATTCTTAATCTCGTTTTCGGGTGCTGCTCGATGATTGAAATTCATAATAATGTAAAAAATATTTTAAACATTTCCATATCGACAATAGATCAGATAATGAGATCAGCATGATACAGCATATTACCATCGATGGTGTGTCGGTATATATACATCTATGTATATACACATCCCTCGTTCTATTTTACAAATATTTTTTTTAATCGAAAAATTTATTTAGATGATAAATTGGGTACAGAACACATCTCATCCCCTTAAATCCGAAAATCTATTATATTCAGATTCAATATTTTCATCGTGCATATACTGGAAACGTTTCGTATGTATATAATTTCTCCAACAACAAAAGAAATGGAATTTTTTTTCTCAACCGGGCAACAGAATTATTATGTTTCGTCTGTTATCTGCTTTAATCACATAATCACAAACAATGAACCAGACCTCAAAATTATGTATTTTGAGTAAAACGAGAACCATAATAATGAATGCTGGTTACCAGTTATTGTTGTAATCATATTTTTAATGCTGCATACATAATTATTGTTATGTTGGTTTTGTTGTCTTCTTTTCACTGTGAGGTTTGTAACGATATTCCACAAAAGATGAGAAGAGAATTTTGTAATCCGTTGTGAATAAATGGCAGTCGACATACGACTTATGGTACATCCATATATCCAGACATAATAGATAAATCCCGCCTTTTACTCCTAATGTGCAATAGTTACCAGCTGAACTACTACCATACCATGTACCGTGGATATAATGTATTTTTAATCTTCATATTCATGTTTATGACACATATGAGATAAGAATAGATTTAGTTCCTATAATTCTGTGTTCTTCTTGTTCTTATTCTTCATAACCACAAGATTAATAATGAATCATGTCGAATACATATATTTCGTGTAGCTAATGTTCTATATATGTAGATTCAAATTAAATTGCTACAGATAACAATAATGTTGTGTATGTGGATACGTGGGAAACTGAGAAACGCGATTCGTTGGTATAAAAACAAAAAATATAGTTGCGAGGTGGTAATTTGTACACCCTTTTGATATACCCCTCGTTTTATGTAAACACCATCGATGTGTATACATGAAATATGATACAGCAATTAAAATATTTAATTTAGGGTTGAATGTACGGGGGGTATATAGAAACGAACCCTTTTCATCTAAATCCTATATAGATGTATTCTAAATACCTTCGCATATATATATTCAACAAAATCGTTGTAATCAATTTGGCAGGCTTAATCGAGTGAAAAATAAAAAAAAAGCACAGTGTGACTGAATGTAAATATAGAATCAACTGTGTGATCAGGGCCGTTCATTAAAGTCATACAATTCAGTGATTGTCGTTGTATATGCGAAATGGATTGGCAAACAATTTGTTGGCTACATGTTATGGTTGACAGTTGATGAAAGGCGCTGCTTCTATAAAAGCTCTGGATTAATTGGCATGCCGTGAGACTATTTCGTAACTCGTGGTTTAGTCATGATAATTTATATGCAGACGAGGCCAAGACTTTGCAGACATTACATTAAATTCAATACGCTTACAGAGTGTTGTGGACTGAAAATCAAATTGAATGAGGTGGTGGAGGTCATATATTTTTTCTCCTCAAAAAAAAATCCTCAACTAGGAAGTCCTCAACTAGGCTGGACCATCTGTTACTCATTCGATGGAAGAAACAACAAAAGGAAAACGATACTTGATGCTACCGAGATTATGGCGCATCAGGTGAATAATAACACAACTCGACCTTTAACTGACGTCTCCGATGAAGTTATTAGGGGCTGAAACTCGCGATCCCTGGCTGGTTTTTATGTTTATTAACTATTCAAAAGAGGAATTTGTTAATGAGTCGTCAAACGTTGATTTACTACCCATTGGGCAATATTTTGAATTCTTGAATAGATGAAGTAATGCACTGAAAAGGTCTCGGTTCATTCTAAAGAGTAAGACCAAATACATAGGCGAATCAATTCTGTGGTATCTCAAACGATTGGAACTCTCTGTCCTTTGTGTCCAGGTGATTATTATCTGAAAAAAGAGGGAAGAAAATTTCGTCACTCATTAATCTTTACTGTTTGTAAATCCAAATTTAGTTGTATAAAATGCAGAGGAAGGGAAATAAAACTGAAGCAGTAAAGCAACGATATTCAATCAACTGCATGTTGTAACACATCATTGAACGATTTGTGTCCAGAGATTGAACAATGAAAAGCAATTCTACCAACTAGTTCGTTGCTTTCGCGTGGAAATACCAGCATTCTGATCATTATATGATTCTTCATATCAAATGAGCATGAACACATTGATAATCCAACTACCATCTAAAATATCACATCTGAATTTTACTGTGACGATAGACTATCATTTGAGAATATCGACTATAGCTGGTCCTGAGTTTAATAAAACAGGACCTATAGATATCCTTTATGGTGCCAAAATATTCTTTGAGATCATCGATAGTGGCAAGAAGCGACTTCATTGGGTAATTTTGCAAAAGACATTGTTTGGGTTGGTTAGAGATTATTTCAAAAGAAACTTGGCAACAACCCTGCAGATTGTTAACATTGCTTTATACGAGTATTATATTCCATCACTGTATCAACCAAAGATTCGAACCAGTTCAAGGGTAAACCACCATCTGTCTCTAAGGTGCTTATTTTATTTTCTCCCCAACCAAGTTCTATTGTTTCTCTTCCAGTCATTGGAAAGACCTGGCCTTTCTCATTTTCTCTTTCATTGTGGTTTCCACTCCAATGATATGTGTGTTGTGTCACTCTGTTTTACATTCTGCTTTGTTTTTCCGAATGGATTATCTTTACTCATCACGTTGAAGAGCTTTTCTTTGTATTGAACTTTGTTGCCTGCATTCTGACACGTTTTTGCCATTACCTGATTGCATTTTGATCGATTGAGTCAAAAACACGTTATAAGTATATCAAGAGGAGAAACAGCGGTGCACTCCATACGTCGGTTGATACGTGTAGTGTTGATATGATCTGTGCATCTCTTTCCTGGCCTAGGTTTTGATGGTTTAATTAAAGCTGCCAACATGGATCCGGTCAGTTTATGCAGTTGTCCTCTAGGTATCCTTTCCTTATATTTAGTGTTGTTAGGGATTCACCAGGCAGCCAGACCCTTTATTGGTGGGATGTTTGTGAACTTTTCATCTTCACATTGGTATTATAATCTGCAGGCGCTATGTTGAAAATCCAGCAAATATGTTCCCAATATTGATGTCATGCTCGTATTGTCTGTTCAAATTTAGCATTGCAAACACCATCGACTCTCTTTGTTTCATTTCGGTGTGGCTTGCAGCAGCTCGTTAAGTCGTTTCGACTGAGCCAGCTTGGCTCTTGTTATTCATTGTGGATATAGTTTAGTACGACCAGAGAACATTAGGTTTAGTTTCGTGTGCTTGATGTTAAATCTTCACTATTTTACCATCTTTACATCACTAAGATAAAATATCTCGGAAGTTGAAGTGGTCCATTTTTCGTCCGTGTACGGAAAGCTTAGGATCGTTTTTTCATTTTGTCAGTTCTCCTACAGTATCCGTTTTAGTGATAATTTTTTGTTTCAGATTTATGAACGCGGCATATGTGGAAGATTTTGTTATGGCGTTCCCTAGCGGACAAATGTTGCTGGAAGTAGTTGTCAAACTGTTGTCGCGGACTATACGATGACAGACACAGTACGTGTGTTGATTAGATGTGTACATCACCTTCTTTATCTTAAGTCCTAAAGTTTCAATCGTAGTTGATGACTGACATAAAGTGTTATCAAAACACAAATTCTTTGAAGAGTTTTATTGAATCAAAGAAAAAAATGTTCATTAATGTATTCGAATTTCATTAGCAGTTTTCGATTTGGCCACCCTTAGCCGCGATTATGGCCTTGAAATGGCCGACAAAGCACAAGCTCATCAAACTCCCCCAAGCCCAGAATTAGGGATTTAATTGATTTGCATCCGATAAATTTGATGGCAGTGGAAATTAATCGGAACGTTGTTTCTCAGTCAATTATGATTGAAATGTGTTTTATGACCTGGCCCCAAGTCCTGTTGACATATCCGGGCTATGCGGCCGAAATGTTTTTATGTCCAAAGCTTCAACGCTCCTTCCAAGACATGGTACCGATAAATTTGAGCATTTATCTTTATGCCACGGTTCAAAAAACGAGCGGTGATGGGCTTTCGGCCATTGCAGCAGCCAAAACCATCACGTGAAAACCGGTGGTAAAAACCAAATTCGGCAAATTGCAAGTGCGTTTCGCTCCACCATCATGGCTTTTTGCAATGTTGCCAGTATCGTTATAACAATTTATGGTGCGATATACAAACGTTTTATTCACACGCAGAGGTTTTAGCTAGTTAACAATCTGCGGTTGTTACGCTTGAATTCTATTGCGGATAACTTTTACTCTGAATAATTCCTACTATAATGCTTTTTTACGCTTGTAAACAATGGAATAGTCTGAAGTTGGTAACATTTCGTTTCAGTCACGGGTGTATTATTGAGAAGTGAGATTCGTTTCCAGTGCTTACATTCTATTAGGTTGTTGTTCCTGGAAATCGTTATTATAAAACCCTCTCTCCGTTTATGTGGTGTTTTTTTCAGGTATATCATATCTTAATGGAGTGTCTGGTGTAAGAACTTCGGCGATCATGTGCGTCGCTATTCTATAATTCAGATAGTATATTATGTATATGTACCAGAGGATTTATTATTTATCAGTTTCTGGATGACAGTTCTAACTGAAAATTTGTTATCCGGTTCGCTTATGCAGTTATCCTCAAAGTACTCTTTCCACCTGTTAAGAAATATTGTGGCATGTAGCTGCTCGTCTTTAGCATTCATCTTTTAATATTTTGACTTTAAAACCTTACTTCACTAAGACTCAACCAATATCTCTATGTTGTAGCATTTTATTTCCATCTCAACTTGAGCTTGCCTGCTTGTTTTATGTTGGAGTGCTAATGTTAGTTTTAAATTTTTTTCCGGTTTTTTTTGAAACCAATCTAATTTTTAGGACTGCAGCATAAGATATCAACTAAGTAACTTAAACAAATGTTGCTTGACGTAGCGCCTTTATTTATTTCAACTAATTTATTTCAACCCTGCATTACACATAGATAACCACTTAAAGTGTGTATTAAACATTTTGAAAATTATTGATCGTCCAATATCCGATTTCTTTGCAGTTCTATGTTGAATAAATTAATACAACCGTGTAAAATAACCCACAACCACAAGTATTAAATTATATTTGATGAGTAACCCAATATTATTCCATTTGGTTCGAGTTTCGATATTCCATTCCAAATTTAAGGTTTGGTTTTGTTACGATACTCGTGATTGAATTAGAGCACTTTCACCATGCGGTCACCATTGCTCGTATCCATATGGTGTACTTCAGTTATAAAATAATTTGTTACATTAATTACACGTATACAGCTATATATGGTTGTACATTCACATATCATACATTAATTTGATATTCTAAAATACATTCTATACGAATACAACAAATGTGAATGATGAATGGTTAAGACATTTGTCATACAATTGTGTACATATATATGAATATAATATTTGTTGTTGTTTTTTATTATTATTATTTAATTTATTGTCTTGAATATAAATAAATATGTATTGTCTAAAAAATATACAATCTATTGTTGCATGGATATGGAATTATTGTATTCATGAAATACTGTAAGATGTATATTTATTTATTGTGATGATAAGATGAAAATAATATAAATTACAGTATGTAGCAAAGTAAAGGAAATGGAACAACAGAATGGCAGAGCAATGATGGATGAATTATTTAAGCAAGAACGACTAACAGAAAAAAATGTTTGTATAAGTGTATATTTATAGTCGGAAATGAGTGATTTATAAAATAATGGCTAAATATTATAAAGAAAAGTTAATCAATTTATATGTTCTGACAGAAATGTCAGATTACTATCCAAATTCTACCGAGTATGTTACCATAAAATATTTTTTTTGTTTCATAACAGACGTGTTTCCAACAGTCGATCTACCTATACCATTCCATTAAATAGACTGAAGTTTGTTATGGTATGGTAATGGTATTGACAGACTATTTTGCTTACCTTCAATACTCCCGTAAACCCTGAACCTAAATAAGTGGCCAAAATTTAAATGTTAAGATATTACATGCAGGAAGTGAAAAAAAAAATTATGAAAATAATATTTTGTTCTAATTGTATAATTTAATGACATTATAGGATTTTTATTGCATGCAGGAAGTGAATACGTTTATTGAAAAAATGGAAATAATCAATACATATCGTACCAAATGTTTACAGGTCGTGTTTAAGTGTTCAGATGTTGAGATTTAGCCGGAGTGATTATGTTTTGTTACATAACGGACGTGAGTGCTATAATCGATCCAACTATACTAATCCATTATTAGACTGGTGTTTCGATGATTTTAGAATTAACAGACTATTTTGCTTAGTTTCAATACTCCCGTAAACCCTGAACATAAGTAAAGGGCCGAAATTTGAACGTGAAGATATTACATGCAGGAAGTGAAAAAAAAATTACGAAAATAATATTTTGCTCCAATTGTATATTTTAAGGAATTTATATATTACATGCCGGAAGTGAATACGTTTAGTAAAAAATGAAAATAATCAATACAAATCGTGTTTAATGTTTACGGGTCGTCTTAAAGTGTTCAGATATTAGCATCATGTGAATTATTTTCGATCACATATACCATTGAGTTGTAGCCGGAGTGATAATATTTTCTTTCAAAACAGATATGTGTGCTACAATCGATCTACCAGTCGATTAAATATACTGCAGTTTCGATGATTATGGAATTTACAGACTATTTTGCTTAGCCTTAATACTCTCGTAATCCCTGAAAATAAAAATTTAGGCAAAATTGAAACTATAAGATATTACATGCAGGAAGTGAAAACAAAATTGGGAAAATAGTTTTTTGCTCTAATTTTATATTTTAAAGGTATTTAAAATTTCATGCAAGAAGTGAATACGTTTAATGATAAAATGGAAATAATCAATACAAACCATATTTTATGGTTACGGGTCGTGTTTAACTGTTCAGAAGTTAGCATCTAAAGTATAATTTTCGATCACATATATTATTGAGTTGTAGCTCGAGTGCATATGTTTGGTATTAACAGATGATTAAGCGGTACATGACGTGATCTAAATGCGTTCACATAATTAAATCTAATCGTTTTGGTAAGGCATATAAAAATAATATTCGCGATGCAAATATAAGTTGAGGTTCGTTTCAAAATACGCCCAAATTACATCAAAAATTATTATAGCATGAGATGTATCTGGAGAAATTGAATGTAAGATTTTTTTTTTAATTATTCCTTTTGCTCGTTCGTGCTGGTTTCTTATATAAAAATATGGATGATTCGTGATGTTCAAAAATTATATATGTATAACTGAAAATAATAGCCAGACTATTGTATATGTGTAGAAAAAAAGTTTTTTGAAGTGTTTGTAGAGTAAAATTAATCCAAATTTAACAAGGTGTTTGTTGGAATTTTGGGAACGGTTGGTGAAGCTTGTTTCTTTGTATCTTATTGATTTAGTAGCCAGTTCCAACAATTATACGGTCACACTTCACTTTTTATTACTTTTATCTGACTTATTGCTGACAATACACTTTGGGACAATACACTGGTTAATTTCTTTCCAAAGGTTGGTACCTTATCGGTACCATCTTACCAAAGTAAACAGAATTCGATTTACAAACGTAGTTCAGTGATAAAGTCACAGTTCACTAAATATGGCAGACAAGTTCAAGGAGACCAACGTCTGTATGAACACCAAATTCTTAAATAGAGTTAAGGTGCCACAACCACCGTTCCATTTGGAATCAGAGCGAAGTAAACTGTACATTCGAGCTTGAATAAACTTTACAGTTACATGACGTTTGCGTTATCTGTAATAGATCACACTAGTGCAATAAGTTGATAACTTAAGTTACAGAATAAAAGTGCAACAACGGCTAGGGAAAGCATCCGTCAACATAAAATGATTGTTGCCCATTTTATATTCAATTAAAATTCAGAATTTACCGAAAGAAGTGAGTCGAAATACGATCAGAAATTGCATTTATCAATTTTTCAAATTTTACCAGATATGCAACAGTGACCAGTAATGTGCATAAAAGAGTTGTGTTTGAGCAAGTAGCCTTAAAGGCACAGCCCAGAAAGTTTAAGTATGTGAAAAGAAAAAACCTCAACAGCATTAAACATTCTAACAGGTATGAAAAATGCTTAGTTACAATTATGGAGAGATTTATGAACCTCATCATACAGAACATGAAAATGTAGATGCAAATTGTCACTCAAAGATAAAATGACTGTCCTGAAAAAAGCAATAAGATTCGGAGATACGAAAGATTCGGCAGAACACAAAATAAAATCCCAAATATTATTCACATAATTTTACAATCCTGAACACGCTTCACAACAAAGTACTTATTTATAATTACTCTGTATGTGATACTTAACACCCTGATGAATAACTGTCCAACCATATAGAAACTATTTTGTATTTTCTCTGGTATATTCGAAACATTTACGTACATGATGGTCGAGGCAGCTTGAAATATTTTTGGAAACAAGGGGCATATCCGAATGATTGGGCTAGAAAGACGTTCAAGTTTTTGTTAATACAAATTACATGTAGGAAGTGAAACAAGAATTAAAACCAACGAACTTGAATATTTATCAAACCGAGAAAATATTGTTTGATTTTCAACGTTGTTTACTAAATAACTACTTGTCAGGATTGGGTCTGGATTTTTAAGAAAAAATTTCGGTCATTAATTTTTTACATGCAGGAAGTGAAAATAACAATTGTGTGGCGGCCAAAATAGATTTCAAACCATATGAGTTTTGTATTCAGTGAATATTTTTTAAACTTTGCAATCTGTTATCCGCCTCAAGGCCTGACCAATTTTTTCGCAGTTCTCTTATAAATGTCCTACTGTAGGCCACTGTTACAAAATCGAAGTAAAACGGCTACGTCTAAGAGACTGGGTGATCCATGAATTCTGCATTCCATCAATGGGGTCATAGATGTGAACCACTGATCGTAGTCAGATGGTAAAAAGCCGTTTCACACTCCTTCGCTATTCAAACACTTACTTTTTCTTCCACTATGAAAGAGGAAGGTAGAAACAAGACTCGTTGGTTTTAGAAAAAATGCTACCGTAGCTATTCGAGGATATGAAATTCTAATAGTTGGCTGATGCATTTGACTCAGTGGTTCTGTAAATTAAAACCAGAGCATTACTAAATTCATAAAAATAGTTGTTACTCTCTGGTTATCTGTAGCTGCTATACGAGTGTTCTTACAAGATAAGTCGAGTATCAACACAGACTTACAGTATATGTAACCAAAAAATTCTTTTTTTACTATTACATGCAAGAAGTGAATGCAATTACCCAATAGGACATTATTTTGTAATATTGCAATATTTGGCCTTCCTTGTTCAATCTTTTTCCAAATTAACTATAGTAGTAGTAGTTATTTTATGCTACATAAGCAAATGTTTCACAAAATTAATTACATGCAGGAAGTAAAAATAATTATGAAATATAATTTGTTTAGATATATTTTTAATCAACTTCAGTTTCTTCTAAGAATAGTGCTTCGTATATTTAGTATATCTCATACGTAAACGACAATTCATGTTATGCAGTTTTCTGACATTTATGAACAATACGAAATGACACATCCTGAATGTCATTAAAATATAATTATGCGGCGCATACAATAATACAATTTAATTTTTAATTAAACATTTTATTACTGTCAAAAAGAGTTTACGTTTGTTTGATTACCTCTTTGTTTGGCTCTGTTGGTAAATTAAAAGACAAATTCAAAATTAAATTTCATTTGTAAATCATTTTAATTACTATTTTATATTAAAATATTTACATACGCTCGTAATAGTTTTTAAAAGACACTATTGAAATCAAAAATGTAATTAAATTTTGTCTTTGCATTCATTGTTCAAAGTTAAATAAATGTGAAAATACAACAATAATATTCCGTTTGCCATAATAATAATAATAATAATAATAGAAAATATAATAATAATAGTAAAATTATAATTAAAATATAATTACTGGATTTTCTCTATTTATATATATATATATATATATATATATATATATATATATATATATATATATATATATATATATATATATATATATATATATATATATATATATATATATATATATATATATATATATATATATATATATATATATATATATATATATATATATATATATATATATATATATATATATATATATATATAATATTTCTACAGGTTAACCTCGATTAACGAAACCCTCGCTGTACGAAACTTGGCATCTAAGAAATCATTTTTTTATTCTGAATCCCATGGATATAACTACCTTCGATACCCATACTTTGAAATAGCCCGCACTTCATTCAACAATACTTACAATTGGCTTCATTCAACAATACTTACAATTTTTAAATAAAAAGAGTTAAAATAGGTCAGCTGATTGGACGGGTAGCAGCCAATTTCTTACAAAAATTTGGAATTTAACAATGAAGGGAGTTTCTTTTATTAAAGAAAAAACTCCAACAGTTTGGGATAATCTTGTTCGTCAGAAACAACCGATACCATCGACATTAAGTAACACTGCCACGAAGACAATTATGACCAGTAATAAATGGGTTGAGAAATTTAAGAAAAGATACAACTTGTGTGTGATGACAATAAAACTGTAGTGAAGCATAATTAAGCATCAAAATTTAGAAAAGATCAACAGGCCATCAATTTTGATTAAACCCGCCTCATTGAGAGAAAGCTTCCAAATCAAACTGTCTAAAAAAAGTCTCTTCTGGTTGGTTTAAAATATGCAAATGGCGATTTTAAGCCCTAAGTTATTGATCGTTCCTCAAAACCGCGGAGCACTGAAAAGGTACTAAAAAATAAGCATTACCGATAACTATCCAATCCGATCATTACCGATTATTTGAATGACTAGCCAATCTTGTGATGGTTATGTAAAAAGACTAAACATCGAACCACATTATTGTCGAAAATATTCAGGTGTTTTGTTTTCCTCCAACAATAGAACTGATGGATTAAGGGGTCATCGCTGCTTATGGAAAAAACAATATAAACATTGGGGTTCTGTGGGAATAGATGAAAGAAAGCACAGTGAATACAGTTTGACTTAAATTATGACACGAGTTGGAAGGTGCAGTATCTGATGTAGATTGTGACAAAGCTAACGGAAGCCGGTACTACAGGAGTGATTATTTTGTAATCACATAGTTCGGAAAGTTATGACGCACTCAGCTACAGTACTCGCATTTTTTCAATGCTGATTTGCATGTAATGCTGTGCCCTTGTGCAATGCACTTTAATATACCCCAAAGATGCTGCATGGGATTGAGATATGGAAACTGCTCTGGCTGGTCCCGTAGGATAATGTTTTTGTCTCTATGTACACAGTAAAAAATAAATTGAATTTTCAATTGAAATTTTGGTAACTTTGTAGCGTAAATTTAAAAATTGCCTATAATAAAGCAAGATAATATTTTTTTTTTTTTACACACATTCTTATGTAAAATATATTATTCTTGTAATATTCAACAGGACTTTAAAATTGGAAGATATTTACTGTAAAACTACATACATATTCTTTTATTATTCCTATTTTTTTCAAATTTGAGAGAAATTATTGTAACCAAGAACTATTGCATGTAAAATTTTGTGAATTCCGTAGGTTTACAAACCAAAACCGCAATAAATTGATTTTATTCGTCGCGATATACTTTGCTAATCTATTAAAACATTATTATATATAAAGTATTACTATCAAATCCAACGTCTGATTTGTCGGATATCTCAAGGGCCTATAGATTAATAATCGTGGTCGGAGAGAAATGTCCGAATCACTGTTTTGTAGGTTTGCCTGGGCATTGTGGAAGCTCTATGCCTACCATATTCACATAAGTATTTTCATGCAAAAACTTTTTTTAGGGTTTGATTGATTAAAATTACGCAATAGTTAAGGTAAAATTGTACGTTTTGATATGTACAAATTTTCGAAGTTCCTAATATTACAGGGGTATCATGCTAAATTACATTCTTTTAACCATAAATCTGCAAACTTCCTGCAAAATTATAAGTTTGATTATTTAAATATTACATGATCTTGCTAGCAAATTTATGACTTATAGTATTAAATTTTAATAATTATATTTTATTTGTATGTGAATGTAATTTTACGTGATAAAGCTTGGCAATTTTGCCCACAAGTTAATTCACGTAATATTCAACCGAAATTTTTTACTGTGTAGGTCTCCGATATATAAAATGGAGCATTATCTTGCTGGATTGTTATATAATGTCACCTTTGTTGGGGTTGCCAAAAATACGCCAAAAAAACGGCATCAAGACAATTTCTAGCACAGTGATGTGCTTCTGGCTGTTCATGCGGCTTTCGCAAACGTACATTTACACGACCCCAGTGGCTGCCATGCAGCCCCTCATCATACGTTTTGGTTTTGTAATACTTTGAGATGGAATATTATATCATTCATATTGCCACCATGGCTGGCCTCACAGTACCCCATTCGATCGGACCAATTTTCGAGCACTTTATTGAATGTATGGGGTCGTATTTTGGTGATGGCATATCACGAATGTTCAAATGCTCAATTTTCTTAAACGTTAATCGATTCATTTTGTTCAGTGAAGATAATATACTGAATTTTGTGATAGAATGGAATGATATAAATATTGCCAGATTTTAACCGATAAATGGCCCATCCGTGTATATATATATATATATATATATATATATATATATATATATATATATATATATATATATATATATATAACGGGTGATTTTTTAAGAGCTTGAGAACTTTTTTTAAAAAAAAAACGCATAAAATTTGCAAAATCTCATCGGTTCTTTATTTGAAACGTTAGATTGGTCCATGACATTTACTTTTTGAAGATAATTTCATTTAAATGTTGACCGCGGCTGCGTCTTAGGTGGTCCATTCGGAAAGTCCAAGTTTGGGCAACTTTTTCGAGCATTTCGGCCTTCATTCCATTGTTGCCAAAAATGGAAGAACTGAACTTAGTTGACATGTGGTTTCAACAAGATGGCGCTACATGCCACACAGCTCGCGATTCTGTTTCCATTTTGAGGGAAAACTTCGGAGAACAATTCATCTCAAGAAATGGCCCGGTAAGTTGGCCACCAAGATCATGCGATTTGACGCCTTTAGACTATTTTTTGTGGGGCTACGTCAAGTCTAAAGTCTACAGAAATAAGCCAGCAACTATTCCAGTTTTGGAAGACAACATTTCCGAAGAAATTCGGGCTATTCCGGCCGAAATGCTCGAAAAAGTTGCCCAAAATTGCACTTTCCGAATGAACCACCTAAGACGCAGCCGCGGTGAACATTTAAATGAAATTATCTTCAAAACGTAAATGTCATGGACCAATCTAACGTTTCAAATAAAGAACCGATGAGATTTTGCAAATTTTATGCGTTTTTTTTTAAAAAAAAGTTCTCAAGCTCTTAAAAAATCACCCATTATATATATATATATATATATATATATATATATATATATATATATATATATATATATATATATATATATATATATATATATATATATATATATATATATATATATATATATATATATATATATATATATATATATTATTTGTATATATATATATATATAGATATATTTATTATATATATATATATATATATATATATATATATATATATATATATATATATAATATATATATATATATATATATATATATATATATATATATATATATATATATATATATATATATATATATATATATATATTTGTTTTGTGGACCAATACGTTTAAAATGGTTCGTAAGGTCTCAGTTTAGCCGCGGTAAAGGCCGTTTACGGCCTCTAATTCATAGATTATATTATATATATATATATATATATATATATATATATATATATATATATATATATATATATATATATATATATATATATATATATATATATATATATATAATATATATATATATATATATATATATATATATATATATATATATATATATATATATATATTTATATATATATATATATATATATATATATATATATATATATATATATATATATATATATATATATATATATATATATATATATATATACATAACACTAAAATAATAAAAAAATACAATTAAATTGATTTAGTTTTTAATTTAACCATAGTTTATGTAATATCCAATTTGACCATTAACATGGAAAGTGAACATCATAAACAACATATACGGGTATTTACCTTTAAGGTGTATACTATACATATGTACGTTCGAAGCTGGTTCATTAATAAATTAATTGTTATTTAGTATGTTTAACATTTTCTAATTTCTTTTAAATTTTTTACAATCTTTTACTCCCCAGGACATTAAGTAAATTGATTATGTTTCACATTCATGTATGATCGATTGTCTAGTCTTTGTTAAATTAATTTTACAAACATATAAATAATTACGTCATGTGTCATGAGACGAGCAGATTGATTTCATACGTTGCAAGGTGTAACTCAATGAGAAAATATTTGAAAATGACGGTTTAAAAGAATTGCAGCTTATGTAGTGATTCAGCACAGCAACACAAGAACTATGCAATGAAGAATCTACTTCAAGCATGATTTTGAGTTTACATTGGATACCAAGCGATGATATATTAACCTTTAAGGTAAATCCGAAACACGAGAGACCAGTTACGAAACGTAAAATGGTTTTTGATCCTTTGGGCTCCTGTCCTCTATATTGGTCGAAATATTTCGAAGATACATCCAATCGTACCAGAAGTGAATTCAAATACTCGTACGTTGAAAACTTTTATATCCAGCGTTTCACAAATCATTACGAGTATATTTCATTTCATAAGGTTACGGATGATAGTGAAGCGGTTTAAAGAGTATTAGATTGGATCTATAGTGCCACTAATGTCAATAGATCGTTTTGTTGGATGTCACGTTTGACAGATTAGTCCATTGTTTTTGCACGGTGGTCAAAAATTTCGTTCCAAATAGAATAGAGTCAGTTCAATGGTGGTAAGTTCTCCAATAGCTTAGACAATCAGGATTATTTTAGCCTACAATCAAGTTACCTCGATGAACCACCAAAATATATTAAACTGATCTGATTCCTGCTCATTAACTGCAACCTCTACGATTAATTTTGTCATACTCTTTTTTTGGAAGAAATACAATCGAAGTATACTTAAATAATCTGCAGCATAGTCGTAATTAATGGCATTATGTGCAAGAAGACACCAAAAGCTGTGGTATACCATATTATCATTAAAAATGATAGCTACTCAGCAAGCACCTGGTCTCTTGGGCGGACCGTGGAAACACATTCATTATTTTGTTTGGATGGGACTTTAGCAAAATGAAGTGTGAAAATCTCATGAATTGACATATAAAATTATTCTATGAAGAATTGGTTTGTCAATAACATTAAAGCTTCACAGAATATAGAATAAAACAACCTCAAGTTTAAGAAAAATTTGATATTTTTGGTACCATAATGTGTCAGCTCTTGCCCAGGCCTGAAGATGGATGTTATTAAAATATTGGCTACAATTAAAGCTCAAACATACGTCCTTTAAACTTATTGAAATTTTAGAATGGTTCCAAATTTGTTGATTGTATACATTTTAGCTGAACATTAACTATATCTAGATGGAGCTTTTAAAGGTTGATTATTTTTCTAGTACATCGAGGCAGACAATGAATGAATATTTCTTAAATTTATCGTACTGAGGTTTACCACGTATTGCAGGAAATGTACTTCCAAACACTTTTGTAGATTTGGAGAAAGACAGCTGTGGTTTAAAAAGGGCAAATTTTCCTCCTTCTCGACCTCTGGGACAATCTCTTTTGGTAAGCTTTCGTTCAACAGGGGTGTCGAATAGTTTAGTCATTAAAAGACTTTTCTTTCTTGGGAATAACTGAGGAAACGAACCTTTTGGGATAGTTCCCCTAAGGTTTTGAAAACGATTTCGAAATGGAATACGAGTTGTTACTTTACCAAAATATCGTTGGTAATAAACAAAAAGTCTACCGTTCCCAAATGACTATGCCTAAAATTTATTGTTCTGAGGTTAAGCTAGTGTGGAAGAGGAAATGTGCTTCCAAAAACTTTGATTTATTTGGAGTGAGACAGGTGTAGTTCAAAACGAGGTAATTTTCTTACTTCTTTGTTTCGGGACCAAACTCTTCAGGGGAGCTTTTTTTGTCAAACAGTTTAGTCATTAATAGACTTTTCATTGTTGGATACTACTGAGGAAAACAAACCTCCTGTAATGAGGTAGATCTAGAAAGTTTGAAATTTGAAATTTAATGGAGGTTTGAAATTTAATTCCAGGGAATTAAATTTCAAACCTCCTGGCAATATGATTCCTGGCAATACGATTTCGAACTGCGTTCGGAATAGTTTCAATTTGAATAGTTCTAGTCTATGAGGAGTCAAACAGTTGTAGTTTGAATAGAGCCAATTTTCCTCCTTTTCTGCTTCTAGGAATAATTCTTTTTGGGAAGTTTGTCCTCAACAGAGGTGTCAAACAGTTAAGTCATGTTCTGAGTAAAAAAAACCTGAAGCAAAGACCCCTGAGAACAGTAAATCATACTGAGGTTGAACTAGTGTTGCAGGAAGTGTGCTTTCTAAACTTTAGTCTATTTGGAGTCAGACAGGTGTAGTTTGAATAGAGCCAATTTTCCTAATTCTCTGCTTCTGGGACCAATTTTATTGGGAAGTTTGTCCTAAACAGTGGTGTCAAACAGTTAAGTCATTTTCTGAGCAAACACCAATTGAGAAAAAGAAACCTTCAGAGATCAAATATGATTTCGGGATGAAATACGAGTTGTTACTATGAATCGATGTTGTTAGCTATTAAAACAATTATCCCGCCATTATACTATCCTCATAAATTATTCAAGTTTATCTCGAAATAACTAATTATAAAATGAAAATCTATTTGAATTACAAACTAAGTAGTTTTTTTCCAAGGCCTAACAACTTCTATACGCGCACATTCGTTTTTTGAACTAACAATTAACATTTCAAATATACTTTGTGTATATTGTACGAGTATAAATTATAAAAATCAACAATTTCAATTGTAAATCATTAAGAAAACACAAAAACCATTAAGAACAAAATAAAATATAGTTGTAAGAGATGTTTGATAGTTTAACAACACACAAAAATGTTTATATAGCAGCAGAGTGTACAGTACGATGTACCTACCTACCTTGTTTACATTTTTGAATTATTAAACAAAAACGAAAAACGTTTGTTTACTCGTGATAATGATCATCTCGGATCTTATCAACATTCTGGAAGAATTTTTTCTTTGTATTTGCTGAATAATTGAGAACAAGCTAATGGAATTCACATAATATTGTGTATATACAAACGTCGAGAAACACACAATAAAGAATGATGGGCGTAGCACAATTCCGACGAGTTCAATAATTTTAGTTTTGAAATTTGACTTTTAAATATTTGGATTTGGTCTTATTTATTTTTCTTATAATTATTTATTATGTTAAATAATTTAAATTTTTTTTTTAATTTGATGAATAAAACGTGATGTTGATTGTAACAAAATTTGTTGGGGAAAGATTTGAGCTACGTGTTATATCACTTGGTCGGTTATAATTGAACTTTGCGAGTATCAACCCTAAGGACAGCCGCAATTCAAACTTTTCGTTTTGGCTATCAGAAAAAAAAGACTGTTGGAAATATCTTTGTCCTATTTTAGGCAGAACTAGACATAAGTAGGCCGTATATAGCCGACATGAGCATACAGAAGAACGTTTAGTCGAACGCAAATGACATTTGAATCACTTTCTAGCTGCAGAGGTTGTTTGGGTAAGATGTTTAATATCTTGTGGGATGATGATCCCTTAACTGATTCCGTTTACCGGAGATCATGGGCATTTTAAAGTATGACTTGACATACCACTATTTCAACTCAAACGATTATCGATTAAACGAATTGGTTTCAAAGTGTAAAAGTTATTCCAATTCGTCGCTTTAAATCTTTAGTGTCTATATACATCGACTGACCGATTTTGGATTTGTAGCTAATAACTGTTTGTATAGATGTAAATGAATAAATCATGTAGTGTAATGAACTCCTGTATATTGTAAGAAATTGTAAAAAATTGTGAAAGGTTAGTCAGATTGCTACTAATGGGAGTTGCGCCAACTACCTTGTGCCCAAAATTTATTACACTTCACTTTTTATCTAAGACTTGCTGCTTGTCAGATAAATTGCCTCGATTTAGCAGTCTCTTGTGTTGCAATTGCGTCTCACCGCAGACTAAACCTCGAAACATCTGTATCTAATATGAGTGTGCATGTTTTTTCTGGATTTGCTGCATTAAGGATCAGGCTTTTGTTAATCTGAATTTGTTGGGACACAAATATCACCTTTCTGTGGCTTTAAACCATCTGTTACTCTTCAAATTGGTTTGATTTTACTGCCTTATGTAGCGAGTCAAGCAGATTAATGTAACGTTGAAGATATCATAGTTTCTTACATCTATGGTTCTCTAAGGCAGCAGTTTCCGTGGTGAAATTCTATTCTTCTTTCAGACTGCCTGTAGATTGAAGCAAGTTGTTTAACTACGCTGGTGGAGATGATCCTTTGTTTGCATTCAGTATTGTTGTTCTAGTACGCTAAGTTTACTAGTCGCTCGATGTCGGCTTTCAATTTTTGCAATGACTCCGTTGTTCTTCCTTTTTGTTTTAAAATGGATGCCGTAGAGAGAGCTTGCAAGTGAGTATCGTTGTATCTCCACTCGGCCATAAATTAGTTGTGCAAAATTTTGGCCACTGGCCCTGGCCATCTCAGTATCAGCACATTCGTTTGTTGTTGACTATTGACTCTTGGCAATGGGATTTTGAGCCACGTTCGGAATAGTTTCAATTTGAATGGTTGGGCTGCTGTCGATGCTAAAACTACCTCACCTGCTTTTAGCTTGTTCATTTTATCTCGCAATTCGTTGGTTAGCTTATTCATTTTCGTTGCAGAATGTTTCGTGCGTTTCTTGCTGGTGATGTTATTTATTTTGTCTCTGTTGTTCTTGTTGTTGTTGTTGTTGTGGTCGAGCCCTAATCAATTTTTTCCCGTTTAATTTAGTTTGTTTAATTTCGATAATGAAATGGACTCAAATTACTTAAATAGATGATGGAAGGGTTATAGTAAACTAATTTTCTCATAAACTCGCATCGATATCGTCCCTGGCCACCCAAAACCGCCCGCTACTGAATATTTTAGTGAGTTCCTCAGGGATGTTCACTGTGACCGATTGAATATGTTAGTGAGGCTCTCAGAGGGAATCACCGCGTTATGCTTCTTATGTTGTGGTTCTTGTACTAAAGTATACTTGTACATTTAGAGGAAGTAACAGTCGTAACAAGGTTTCTGTACGTGAGTCTGCGGAAGGATCATAACAGAATATAATCAAGCAATAAAAAATAATAAACTTGACATTCACGAAGTTCGACGAATATGATATTATAAGAATGTTTCAAACGAACATAATATTATAAGAATGTTTCTGTTGCTCCTCTTGGTGCCCTCATTGTTGTTGCTGTTGTAAATTTTCTCCTTCTTTGCAGCTTACTTATTGTGTCAGCTCGTTGATGGTGTGGAGCTAGCAGCGCCTGCAACATTTAATTCGTTGATGGTAAATTTAGAGAGCATAAGTACCTCTGCACCTTTTGAACCGTTTCTGGTGATGTTTCTGTTTTTGACCAAAATCACGTCTTTGATAAAGTTGGTAGCACTTCGAGTACCGGCCTTTGTATAACTTGCTATTAACCCAATAAGCTTTAATTGTTACTGACTAATGTTATAAACTCGGATATTGTGATATAAAGTGTTGTTGTTGTCAAAATTTGATTGGCGAGCTATAAACCTCCAACTACCAGTTATAAAAGTTGATAAGTTATTTATAAAACATTATTAGAAGCTTTCAGGAAAGCTGAAAGTTTGGAAGAAAAATGAAGTAGTTCAAAAAAGTTGGAAGTTAATTGGAAGAATTTTCAGAGCTTTGCATATAAATAGTTAAAGCTTTTTCCCATTTTTATGAAACGAGGAATTTTAACCACTCACCCTAAGATAAAAATATGCTGAATCATGGCTATTTTCTCTTTTTATTATTTTATGCTTGATGCAACCGTTTCGAGAAATAATTCTGATACATTTTACTTTATTAAATCCCATTTAAGAAAGTAAAATTACTAATAAGCTTTTAGTTGTTGGCGGTTTATATAAAATTACAGAATTATATAAACAACTAAAATTTCTAAACTGACTGCACATTGAATTGGTTTTGAACGACTGTACTCGACCGATTTCATTCGCCGTAAAAAGCTCAAATTTTCAAGGCAAACAAAAAAGCTCCAACAACAGGTCAAAACAGAGAAAAATATGAAACTGACGGCATAATACTTGTTTTCAAGTGGTACCGCATGTCTGTACCGGATTTCATTGAAATCGAAGTTTTTATAGCTAAAAAAACATAACCACTTATCTGTTTCTTCAAAAAAGCTCAAAAAATTTGTTTTCCGACGTTGTTGTTGATTTTGATTGACATATCAATAAGAAACATATACGTGTTATTTAGTGCATTTCAAACAATATAGATCCATAAAATATCGACACCGTCAAGGTGGGGTATCGCCCTTCCCTTTTTTTTGTTTTAGCAATACTGCAACGTACACTGAACTAAAGCCTTGCTTGCTGTATCACAAAATTCAATTAACTTTTTTGGAACTACAAGATCACGTAATATTTTTTAAAAGGAAATCAAAAAAGCAACTGAAGCAAATTTCCTCAAAGATTATTTTCCTCAAGAGGATTGTTCTTATTCTTCAGAGCTTTTATTTGGTGAGGTCAGAAATGCATATATTTTGTCTACACCTGGAACATTCTAAAAAGTAAGAGGAACAATCTTCACACGATTTGATCATAATAAGGAAACCGATATTGGCATGATTATAGTTAAGTTCTTCTTATCCTCTTTTTTCAATAACTATGACTACCCTTCCTGGCATTGAATTTACTAGTCCGAAGACAAAATTGTTATTGAGCCACGCTTTAATTTTTGATTTTAAATTATATCGGCTTTCAGCTTATCATTATATATCTCACAATGCTCAATATATATATATATATGGGTCAACTATATCTGACTACACTTGAAATATATTTAACTACTCCTGCACTGTACTGTTTGGCATATACATATTATCACCAATCATCAAATGCAATCAACCAAAATAATTTATATAATACCAAAAACCTGCAGAAAACGATTCGAAGCGATTTGGGTGTGGTGGCCTAAAAATAATTTGCAATCATACAAAAACAAATGAAAAACGGAAAAGCTTTATGTTTTAAAGGTTGTTTGATTTATTAATTACATTTTCACCAATTTTATACGTTTTTAGGCGTCACAGTACACCCATAAAAGAAATGATGGCATTGTTCATGTATATAAACACAATGTATGTATCTACATAATATTTTGGATATACATAAAATTGTGGCAGTTTTTTTTTCACAGTGAAATCAAAACAAAATTTAATAAAAGTTTTGGAAAAAAAGCTTTTCGCTGGATTGGCAAAAAATAAATTGATTTTTTTTTTGTTTCATATTAGCTGTCGCATATATGTATATACTCGTAGCAAGACTAAAAAATTTAACAAACTATTGTTGGATAATTTATTTAATTTTTTTTTCCGTACACATATGTACATACATAAATGAAAATGTGTTGCATTATGTATTTTTCATTTCCATTTCGGTTTTCGGTTATATTATTTATTTATACCAGTTTTGTGTATTATATTTTAGTTTTGGAAAATATAAATTTTAAAATACAAAATGATTGTTTTTCACTAAAAAATTCAATTTTTGTTTTAAATTGTTTTTCGGGTACATGAATTTAAATTTTCAATATCGAGGGAAAAAAAGCGACATATGTCAAAGTTTCAAAGTGGAAATGATATATGATTTTGATATATATGTGTTATTGTGTACATGTTTGTATACGTATAAAGACACGTTGTAGTTCTGGTAAACAATACGATATAGTTAGTATACGGCTGGCTCGATATATTGTATGTGGTTTTCCAAATGTATACTGTTGATCGGTTATTTAATGCTTGGTCGCATAAAACGAGGTACTCTTCCTCAGTTACTCTGCAAACCTCACAAAAATCATTTGCTATACATTGACGTTTTAGCAAGCATTCTTTCGAGTTACCATGATTCAATCTTACTCTCTCAATCGTTCTCATCATTTCGGTGTTCTCCGTAAACTCCTTATAAAAGCGAGTTTTCCGGAGAACACTGCACTCTTCCCTTTTACTCAACTTAAATTGTCATATTCGTTTGTTCATTCGTTCCATCCATTCATCTGAAGCATTCGAAGTATATCTCTGGCCTCCCTCTTTTCATAACCTCTTAGCAATCATATCAGCTCTTTAATTCCCTTCAATATTCTTGTGAGCAGGTATCCATTGAATGGTTACCTCCCCACAAAAATATTGAACGCATTCTACTATCATGTCTACATACACATTCCCATCTCTGCCTCCTCCCTGTTTTATTGGCCAAATTTCACCCTGGGAATCGAAAAATGCGATAGTTTTCCCCCTTCCTTTTTCCATCGCCAACCTAATACCCTCAAATATTCCAATCAACTCAGCATTCATGATGCAGATGCCATCATCAATAGTAAACGATCTTTCCACATTCAGTCTTGGCAAATATACACCTACACCTACACCATTTGCACTCACACTGGCATCCGTTCATTCATTTCCTTGATAAAATCCTCCAATTTCATTCGTACGGTTAGATTATGAGGTAAGGGTTTTGGACCAGTGTTTCCGATGTTATTTAAAGTATCGGTATTCTCACGTATTATATGCAATGTTGGAGGATACCTATGCCTTTCGGAGCATATCAGACACACCAGGATGAGCTCCTCATTTTGGTTGGCTCACCCATTTGATCACATTTAAACGTTGCTTACAATTATCTGCCAAATACTTCATATGCCGCTCAAAATTCAACCGTCAATCAATTCATATTTCCTAATATTTATAGCCATTCACCTCTTCTATCTGATTTCCATCTCTTCGCATGTCAATCTCTCCATTATTTACTCTGAAATTCATCATCGTACATTTTCTGGGATTCACTCTTAAGTTCAAACTACTCAAATTTTCAATTACCTCATTCACTCCAGTTTGTGCATTCTGTGCAGCCTTATCTATGTGACGGCATTTTCCGATCACTACAAAATCGTCTGCAAATTGCAAAACAACTCTATCCGCCCCATTGATCCGATGCACTACAGATGTGTATAGATTGAAGTGTGTGGGAGATATTTTACTTCCTTGTGAAAGTCGAATATTCACCACACCCTCCAATCTTTATTCACGCCTTTCAAACTCATCTTTCTTTCACTCATAAAATCTTTTACCCAATTACTCACTTTCAGCTGTGGAAAACCCATTCCAAGTAAAACTTGAAATAATTTTTCCGGAACCACATATAATCATTTTTTTCCGGATTTTACAGGCCATTATTGGCCCGTACCGTGTTCACAATCTGACTACATCAGTTCCGATCACGAGCCAGCTATTCAAACCGTTGTAAACAATTTGAAGATGCCAGATCGCTCTCTATGCCGTGACGCCATCATCACCGACAACTTTAAAGGTTCGCAGTATAATTCGATTCGGTTCAGCACGCAGAACGTGACCGAGCCTGAGAGATACATAAAATTCCTGATCTCGTGATTGAATACAACTCGGTATGTGCCATCGACGTCGCGTTTTGGGCCATATATCACACGCATGATTCTTATCTCAAATGTTAGAAACCATCTTTCGTACTCATCCGTCAAGGTCCACATAATCATACGCTCTTTATATATCTAAAAATACCACAACTATCTTTTTATTCTCTTTTCTGACTTCCCAAAGATATTCCCCTATAGTTTGTTGCTTCGTTGGGATTTCTATCCCGTTTAGGTATAGGAACCACTCTGCATTCCTTCCATTCCGGTGGTATTTTATGATTCATTCACACTCTGTTAAGCACAGATACTGTTTTGCGCGGTTGCTCAACAGTTGAAGCATTCTATAATTTACTCGATTTGTTCGTGAGGTGGTAGATTTTGTGTTGTCTAGCACCTTGCCGAACTCGTATTCATGATACGTCATTTTGCATGGATCAAAATAGGTGGTTGTCAGATGGAACAAGATCTGGGTTATAAGGTGGGTGAGGCAGATCGACCATTCGTTATTCTCTAGGTAATTTTTGGCCGGTGCCGCAATATGAGGCCGAGTGTTATCCCGGTGGAAAATGATTGACTCGTGTCTGCTAGCATACGTTGGCAGCCCTGCAACGATTTTCTGCTTTAATCGGATCAATTTAGTCAATTGGCAACAGCTCATAGTGGGTCACACCAAGCAGCTGGTCCCACCAAATGCCCGACATGACCTTGGCCCCGTGAATATTTGGTTCTGGGCCGGCTTCTGTTTTCCTGAGATACGCTTTTTTGCGTTTCACAATGGATCTATTTTTCATCGCCAGTGACATATTGATGCAAAACCGACTTCTTTTTGTGGCACTCGAGCAGCATTTTGAACATGCAAAATCGTCATTTTATTCAGAATTAATTTTCGGACAAATCTAACCTGCAAGGTTTCTTTGATCAAATCTCGACATTATTCAGAACTTTGAGAAGTATCACTCTTCATAGTGATAAAAGAGATTATGTCAAAATCAGCCAGTCACTCTCCTACCGTCATAGGCTTGCTTGAAATCTAGGAATACCTGGTGTACATCGCGAGATGTTTCGTAGTACTTGGGAAGAATCATCCGCAGCGAAAAAAACTTGATCAGTGACTGACCGATTTCGACGAAATCCTCCTTGGTAGTCACCGACAATTTCCTCCGCTAGAGGAGTAATTCTTCCCAAGATAATGTAAGACAGTAACTTGTATGTTGTGCAAAAGAGAGCTATACCGCGATAAATCTCGCACTTCAAGCGATCACCTTTTTTGAATATTGGGCATAACGCCGCTACTTTCCATTCGTCAGGCATCACTTCATTTCGCCATACCAGTCGAATAAGGTCGACAAGACAGTTCCACAAAGTAGGCCCTCCGAAGATCAAGAGCTCTAAATTAAGACAATCAACTCCTGGTGGCTTGACTGCCCAGGTGGCTCAGTGGTTAAAGCTGTGGCAGTTGGAGCGGGAGGTACCGGGTTCGAATCCCGATAGGGGCAGAATGCAAAAGGGATTTTTCACCATCTGATTACGATCGGTGGTGTTAATGAACACATCTATGACCCCCTGTTGGAGTGCAGAACTCATGGGCCGACCCATCTTCCATGTCAGTACTATAGGCTGGCATGGAGCTATGCAATGCGCAGATGGTTCTACGAAAATCGGACCTATAGCCGTACGTCCTCGATTTGGCCATTGCGGCGTAAAGTAGGACGTAAATAAGCGAACCGCGAAAGAGCTGGGAGAGCCTTGAGCCCCAAAAAAGATAGCATAGAATAAAAGATAAAAAAAAAAAAAAAAAAAAAAAGAAGAAGAAACTCCTGGTGAACGATTTTTTTTTCATTTCTGCATGGCCATTGTGAATTTCTCATAGGATGGATCCTCAATGAACATCTCTACGATCTGTATTTGAGAGTATTCAAATACAGCTTGTGATACATGTGGAACATTAAGTAAATCAGAAAAATGTTCACGCCATGTATCGAGTACCACCTACCACATCGACGTTAACACAGAGGTTTCCATCCTGGTCCCGAATGGCAGTTGACCGAGATCTTAAGGTATGGTGCAATTCGGTGATTGTTTTAAAGAAACCACGTGAATTGCGCTCATTGCTGAGTTGTTGTACTCTTAAGATTTTGGCCTTCCACCATTTGCGCTTCTTCTGTCTACAAATGCGTTTAGCTCTCCTCCTAGCAAGAACTGCCTTGTTTTTCCTTGCAATTGTAAACCGAGTCTGCGCTTCATTAAAGGCTATATTTTGTTGCTCAACAGCAAGACGACACTCCTCATCAAACCAATCATTTTTGGGCTGAGTTTTCACTATACCGAGAGTGTGCTTGGCATCATCGACAACCGAGGTTTTCAATACTTCCCAGACAATGTTCACTTTATCAGATTTCATCAGCGTTTCTTCATTTATCAGACCTTCACAGGAGAATCGCGTTGTATATTCTCCTGTACTCCCTGACTTGTACGAAAATGTCCATCGTATAGCTTTGCTGCAACCATAAAATGATTACTGCCTTCGAATTTTGTTGACAACCGATACGATCTCACATATTGGACAACCCGAGCCCGATGTTTTGAAATCAACAGATGGTCAATTTGGCTTCGGGATGTTTTACATGGATGTGTCCATGTTTATAAATGGGTGTTTTTATGAGGAAAGAATGTACTTGCTACTTTGAGATCATGATCGATCGCAAAGTACATCATTCTTTCCCCATTCTCGGTCGCAGTTTCGTGTCGGGAGTACGGACCTATATTGTTACATAAGTCGGTCTGATTTCTGCCAGCTCTAGCATTAAAGTCACCAATCACTAATTAATGGGCTCCGGTATAGATTATCCAGATTATTGTAAAATGAGTCTTTATCTTGGGGTTGGCTTGCATCAGTGGGCGCATGTACACAAACAATTGACAGGTTGGCTAATCTCATGTGCAAGCGAAGCTTACACATTCGATTATCGACTGCTTGAAAGTCCAAGACAGCCTTTTTTACCTGTGGCCCAATGAAAAATCCAACCCCAAGATTTCCGAGGTCATTTCTACTGTGTAGCAATGTATAGCCATGGGACACATGATCTCCACTTTTAGGCCATCGAGTTTCTTGGAGAGCTACGAGTTCCAGCCGATACTCTTTCATGCATGTGATAAAGCTGTCCAACGCGCCAGGTTTTCTTAATGACTGCACGTTCCACATGCCGATCCTCATTCTCGTTTCTGGGTATTTAAGCGGGGTTTTTTGTTGACATTTTTAACATTTTCACTTTTTTACGGATGCGGGTCGTCAGCCCAGCGATCCAACCAGATCTAGTCGCCTCCTACGACAAGCTCTGGATACTGTGGTGGTATTCTTTTGGTCTCGTGTATTGTTTGAGATACTTACGAAACATGGATGGCCCCGACTCACAGGGCTTTGTGATACGACATATATCAACGATATTGGCATTATTTGTTTTCGGTTGCCACACCCTCAATTTATTCAAAGCTCTGTATGATTTTAGTTAATGCTTCAGTTTTAGAGCGTCATTATTTTTAGATGATCTTCGGATTTTTTTGACATTTTCAATTGTTTTATGGTGTACACGATCTGTTTAGTATTATTTTCTAGACATGGCTCACTCTGAATTTTTAACCAATTCCCTATACACCTTTGGTTTTGTTCAAGTTATTTTTGCTTAATTCCATTTCTTGTACATAAGTTTTGCTCTCACCCAGAGCTTGACTGTTTTATTGGTTCATATTTACAGGGACAGAGAATGCCAAGCATTCCCAGAATTCCTAAATGTGCTTTCGATTTCATTTCCTTTCTTGTGTCACCGAGCCAAAAGTTCAAAACCAAATTGTGGGTATAGTATGCTCAGTTCAGTTATTGGTTTAACGTTCACGGATCACTCTTCTCAATTCGTGTTAAACTAGGTTTGTCATCGAACACAAATTATGTAACATTTATTTTGCAATTAAGAATCCAAAAAAAAAAGCTAAATCATTCCGAGTACTCGTATGCCTCTACATACATGTCTCTGTATAACAAGTAAAAAGTGTCATTTGTTCTATGTGTGTTTTGTGTTTACAACTCTTATATGTAATGAGTTTTTTTTTAATTTTAAATAGAAATTAATTAAAGAATACGAAAAGAATGAAAAATAACAGTCATCATGATAAAAATCGTTATGTTAAATTTTCTTCTCATTTCACTCGAATATATAGTTATGGTACCAAACACGGTATACACGTACACGAAGATGTAAAAATAATAATAAGATCGGTTCGGCAAAGTTGCCAGATGTTTCTGATTTTTCAATTGAATGAAAATACAAACAACAAAAGACTTATCTTATTATTCTTCGTATATATACGTTATTGATATCGTACTGTTTTCTTAGATGTGTGTGTGTGTGTACGAGTATGTTACACCGTATCCTGAATTTCTTGTATTTCACAATGTTTTTAATTTAATCGACCCTAAATAAAATTTTCACTCGTTTGCATTTTCATTCAGCTACCCATTACCATACATAATTATTCAACTATAAAAATAAGTTTTCTTGCTACATTACTAACTCTATATAGGTACTCTGGTATGTATACGAGTATACTTTGTATCGCACTGTTATTATACATAATTTAAATAATAAATTAAAATATGCTTCTTCGTTGTGTTCTTCGAGTCGGTCTTATTAAAACGAGGCGAACAGAATATATACACACACAGACATCGTGTGTACAATAAAATCATAAATATTTATGCAAGAAGTCAATCTTAAGTTTTGATACAGCAAAAAATAAAAATTATCTATTTATTTTCTTATACGTGTATTCGCCTTTTTGCTTGAATTTAAATTTTTTACTTAAAAATTAACATCTGCCAAAAATAATTTAACTTAATTTTAATTTTCGAATGCACATAAATTATTTTGTGAAATTTGATAATTCGTTTCCAGGAAGTACATAATGTATATATGGATCTGTCTGTTTCTGTATGGTGGATTTATTGAATTACCATTAAAAAAAACTATTTTGTTGTATACAGTTGAATGAACAACTGGTGTATGATATCAAGTATATAATGAATGGTTTTTTAGATTGACAGGGTTGATATAAGTCTCTTGGCATTATTGCTTACAGGGTGGTGCAAATGTTGTACCTATATAATCTATTGTACACCATGTGTCCTGTTGTTGCAGGGACATCGAACGAATACTTGTAGGGCTTGTAAACATATAACGATATATATGTTACATACCCTCATCTATACTAGGACCAACTAGCACAACTCATTAAACTGGACTACGCAAATGGCATTTGCCTGCTAACATAACGACATGCCGACATGCAGCAGAAGATATATAGAGCTCACAGGTCACGCAATGAAAGTTTTTCTCAACAATCGAATATGCTTGAAATGCAACGATCCTGAAACAGAGAAACACGTGCAAGTGTTTGCAATCAAATAAATGCTTTAGTCTAGAATAATAAAATACGTCAGGTCAGATATGAAGAAAAATGAAGAGCTTTTGGGACAAACAAACCAAACAGATATTAAAACTGATATCAGAAATCGCATATAAATTAACCGGCCACGCACTGAGGAACACCTTCAATGTCATAACACAAAATGTAATCGATATGGTAATGCCTTGGAAGAGAATGGTGCCAGCGTATATGGTCACTGAGGGCGTGCAGTTTGTGATGTCTTATCAGAACTTTCCACCCAAGTTTTAAAAAACTTGTCAGGTTCAAGAGTTTAGACCACTGAAATGGTTCATAAACTGATTCGAAGAAATTTGTTGTTACGTTGAGTCATAGCTCAATTTATTTTAGCAAAAAACAAAATTAGTGGTGTACTTAAAGAAGATTTTTCGTACTTAACATTGTATCTCAATAATCACTCTTGCACTTTCTGAACTTGGAATGCGGTTGACGATTAACAAACCTATATAAGGACAGACGGAAAGTATTTTTCAAAGTTAAAGAAATTAGCCATATTCTTACATTTTTTTCACACGAAACGTAGTAAGTGGTTGTCTATAAGAAAACTGTTGAATACATCGACCCCTGGTAGAGATATATTCTAACGCATATCACCAAACTTATATGAGACGAGAGTGTATAGGTGTCAGATAAAAATGCAAATACAGGCGACATGTCCTAAAAAATGGCATTATTTCTTCACGTACAAATGTAGCGGAATGGACAGAATCCACTTTTTGCATTAAGATTCATTCCTTGCTGCTGTATTCAGCCGCACGTGCTTAGTGGCCAACCTGAAGTTTCAATATTTATTTTATGTGGTCGACGGGTGGTTAAAATGTCGTTACGTATAGGATAGTAAGAACAGTTTTGTGATATCATGTCGGTAAATTGGAAATGGTATCCCTTTTTGTACACTGGTTTTGTAGAGCACTACAAAATCAATTTCGACGGCTTTGAAATATTAAAAAAGTTTCGTTGTTAAGGCTGGTTACTTCTTAATGATCTGCTAGTGAAACAACTACTCTCTAAAGATACTGCGACCTTGCAACGTAGGTATGGATTTTGGGTTTGATCGAACTTCTAAATCGATTTGAAATTTGATTAGAATAGTTTGAAAGTATAAGAGGAGAATGTCGTTAACAATAAGAAGGCCGAAACTGTATGGTTATACTGCGCCATTCTACACCAAAAATACTACACTTTTTCATAAACTATCCAAAATCGATTACTATGAGGTAGACGCTTTAATACATAAGAGTTAGAGAATCATATATCTACACCAGCTGTACTGATATACTCAGTCCAAAATGCAAAAAACAGGCTGAGTTTCGCCTCTAGCGCCTTTCATTGAAAATCAATATACGGTTCGATGTAAGAAAATAAACGCAGTTGTAACATTTATCAGTCAATATTGTCAAATATAGTCGATGTTATAATGGTATCCATCTTTGCCTCAACCAAAACATGAGGATATTGTACCGGATCGTACGTTTCGGACTTGCATTTCAATTCATTATTCCGATATGAAGCACTGTACATTTTTCTTCGTTTTTCTTAGTCTGCCAACGTTTTAAAAGATCTGTTGATGCTGTTATGGCTTAATCAATTTATAGTTAGTTTGTAAACACAACCTCCATTTACTTCAGCATCCGAACTATACCCATGAAAGAAATGAATAAGAATTGGAGGTTTGTATCCTGCTGTAGGAATAGCGTTTTACCATAACCAATCGAATAAGGTCGGAAAGATAGTTCGACAAATTTACTCCTCAAAATATCAAGATCTCTGAATTAATGTAATTCTAAGTGAACGATTGTTCCTTGCCGTATGGCTTAGGTTAATTTTTCATAAGATAAACATGTGCGGTCTGTATTTGAGAGTATTCAAATACAACTTATCATTCTAGTCCCAAATAGCAATTATCCGTAATGTAAAAGTAAAACTTATTTAAAGAATTCATGCGATTTACGCACTTCCTGGACCTCATGTTTTATGAGGGTTCATCTTTCCAAGTTAATTCTTTCGTAAGAAAATAATGCACTTGCCATTTTCTATATAGCTATTTTCTGTAATTTTTTTGTCACTATTTCGAATCGGGAATAAGAACCTGTAAGACATCGCATTCGAATATATGACCCACCAGATTATTTGAATTATTGTTAGATAAATCTTTGATATCAACACAGTTTTTTTTGTCTGTGTTGATATCAAAGATTTATCTAACAATAATTCAAATAATCTGGTGGGTCATAAGTTCAACACAGTTTTTTTTGTCTGTGGTCCAATCAGAAATTCTTCAAGCTTTCTAAGGTAATCTCAAATGTGAAGCAGTATCGGGAATATGAATAAGACGGATCTTCTATGACAATCCAAATGTCGATCATAAATACTAGTTCAGGTACATAAGCGAGGGTTCATTTTTATGTTGGTAGTATCCTATTTTTTTTATTTTGTTGGCCTTTTTAACAATCTAGGTTTTTCCAGAGGCAGGTCGTCAGACCAGTAATCCAGATTTAGTCACCTTTTACGACAAATTATGATAACAGTTGTGGGGGTCTTATATTTCGTATGAAATATTTTCAATCATTAACGCAACACTCACAGGGCTTATAATATATATATATATATATATATATATATATATATATATATATATATATATATATATATATATATATATATAAATGTACATATATATATATATATATATATATATATATATATATATATATATATTATATATATATATATATATATATTATATATATATATATATATATATATATATATATATATATATATATATATAGGTTAGGTTAGGTTAGGTTAGAGTGGCTGCTTATGCACTCTTAGACCGTTACCGGTCCGTTGTGATACCACAGAATCTTAGTCCCCTAATGTCACGCACCATACTATCTACAACATCTGAAAGGTTGTGCATTATATACCTACCCAAGTGAAAATTAGTGCAAGTGCAGGTCAAGAGCACAGAAAGAGAACAAGCTTCTCTTCTTCCTCCTCGTCCATACAGCTTCTACAGAAGTCATTTGTTTTTAGACCCAGCCTTCTCTCATGTTCACCGAAAAAGGCAATGTCCCATTAATATTCCTACTATCTTTCTTAGATCCCTCCTCTCCAGAGAGATTAAGGTCTTGGAACTATTCAAATCCAGCCTTGGCCACATTTGTCTCGCTCTCTCGCATGTGATGGTTTAAGACCACCTCACCATTGCTAAAGCTTCTGCCCTTTTCCTCAGAGCCAATCTAAGCTCCACTGTAGGCCTCCCCACATTGGCCCTTTCAGGCTTCAGCTGAAGACTTGTACCTTGCCTAGCTAGTTCGTCTGCCCTGCTGTTACCGTCGACGTCAAATGGCCAGGGACCCATATAATCTGAATATTGAAATGCTCACTCATCTCGTTAAGAGACGAGTGGCAAGAGACCAGTGATATCCTTCTTTGATATCACGTTATGCCTCAACCAGCTCAAGGCTTCCTCAATCGCTATTATCTCCGCCTGGTACACACTGCAGTGGTCAGGGAGACAATCGGAAGTGCTTATATTTAATTCTCCACAGAACAGCCCAGCTCCGACCTTACCATCTAGCTTTGAGCCGTCCGTGTAGAATTGTATATCTTTTGTTTCCAGTGCTAGTTTATTCCCCCAGTATTTTCTTGAAGGGATTAAGGTTTGAAAACCGTTTTCGAAGCATAATATCGGTGTAATATAATCAAGGTTCGCTGTTTCCTTCTTTAGCGAACCAATTATTGTCGAGTGACCTGCCTGAAGGTGTTTCCACTGAGACATGGCCATTAGTCTTGTGGCTATGTTAGCCGCCATCTATTTGCCATCGATATTTACTGGAAGAAGGTGTAACATAACCTCTAAGACCTGAGTAGGTGCAGTTGTTCTCAGTGCCCCGCTTATGAGCATACTGGCCATCTTTTGCACCTTCTCTAACTTTTTCCTATAGGTTACTCTATCCAGTACTGGCCACCAAACACTCACTTCATACATAAAAACGGGTCTTACTACGGTAGTGTAGAGCCAGTGTACCAGCTCCGATCTGAGACTCCAACGTTTGCTTATTGCACTCTTACACGACTATATCGCTGTCGTATAGCTTTGCTGATTCTCTCCAAGATGTTTTGCTTCCAGCTTGGTTTACTGTCTAAGATTGTACCCAAGAATCTCGCTTTATCAGTAAAGGCTAGTTGGCACTCATTTACGGTGGGTGGGTCAACTGCCAGAATTTTATATTTCTTAGTGAAGAGTACCAGCTTTGTCTACGATGGATTGACTTCTAATCCACATTTACTGGCCCATCTTGCATCATCATCATAACAAGTGCATTCTGCATTACCTCCTTAATGGCAATAAAAATTTACCTGATACCATGATCACCGCGTCATCAGCGTAGGCAACCACTCCTATACCCTCCCTCTCCAGAAGTAATACATTGATCACCATGTTTCAGTGAAGAGCGGACAGGACTCCCCCCTATGGGGTTCCTCTAACCACTCGCCTTCTAATTATTGCCTCCCCCAACTATGAGTTAACAGTCCTGCTTCCCAGCATATGACTGATCAACTTGATTATGGAGGATTCCACTTCCATGAACGATAACCCTTCCTAATTCCATCTGTCTAAACGTTATTACAGGTGCCCTCAATATCAAGAAAAGCTACCATACAATACTCCTTTGAGTGAACTGATTGTGCGTACCAAGGCATGTAGGGCCGTATTTACCGATTTACCTTTACAGTACACATGTTGAGAGGCTGAACATTTCTCCTGTTTTAAGTTCATACTTATATGTGTTTCTCCCAGCCTTTTCAGGGTTTTCAACAGAAAGGATGATAATGTTATAGGTCTTAGGCCCTTTGGATAGCCATGTGACCATTTTCCCGCTTTCGGAATAAAAATCATCCTGACCTCCATCCATTGCCTAGGAATGCAGACCAACGTTAAACACCCCTTAAATATCGCCTCCAACCACGGGAGAATAATCCCCGAGTTGTTCTGGATTTCTGCCGGTATAATCCGATCCGGTCCAGCCGATTAGTATGGCTTGAACCCTTTTATGGCTCACAGAATTCGTTTTTTAGTGATGATTCCTCACTGGAATTGGTTCACGAACCATCAGGTTTAATTAGGTAACATATGTTCGTTGGATTTGTGGAGCGAATCTTCCGAAGGTGAGAACTTTCCTAGACATCTTCCATTTTGTCACAGAATAGCCTCCAGGAACTTCTTTGTGCCTTTCTCAATACTCTCTTATATAGTCTCAGCGTCTCCTTGTACGAGTCCCAGTTCTGAGGTTCTCTGGTCCTCTTAACTTTATTAAACGCCGCTCTACACGACTCCGTTTTGGTTCCCAATTTCTTGAACCACCAGGCCAGTTTCTGCTTCCCCCTTGGTTTTACCTCAGGCAAGCAGCACCAAAGGATTGGTTACAAGCTTGTGAAACGAGTTCCACTATGCGGTCCATATATTCAATGGTCAATGGGGGCTTGGAGGCCCCCGAGTCTGAGACCCCAACGTCTGCATATTGCATTGCTACACGAATACATAGCCGTCGTAGCTTTGCTGATTCTCTTTCCTGATATATATATTTATATATATATATATATATATATATATATATATATACATTTATATATATATATATATATATAACGGGTGATTTTTTAAGAGCTTGAGAACTTTTTTTTAAAAAAAAACGCATAAAATTTGCAAAATCTCATCGGTTCTTTATTTGAAACGTTAGATTGGTCCATGACATTTACTTTTTGAAGATAATTTCATTTAAATGTTCACCGCGGCTGCGTCTTAGGTGGTTCATTCGGAAAGTGCAATTTTGGGCAACTTTTTCGAGCATTTCGGCCGGAATAGCCCGAATTTCTTCGGAAATGTTGTCTTCCAAAACTGGAATAGTTGCTGGCTTATTTCTGTAGACTTTAGACTTGACGTAGCCCCACAAAAAATAGTCTAAAGGCGTCAAATCGCATGATCTTGGTGGCCAACTTACCGGGCCATTTCTTGAGATGAATTGTTCTCCGAAGTTTTCCCTCAAAATGGCCATAGAATCGCGAGCTGTGTGGCATGTAGCGCCATCTTGTTGAAACCACATGTCAACTAAGTTCAGTTCTTCCATTTTTGGCAACAAAAAGTTTGTTAGCATCGAACGATAGCGATGCTATAATAAATTGGACTTTCCGAATGGACCACCTAAGACGCAGCCACGGTCAACATTTAAATGAAATTATCTTCAAAAAGTAAATGTCATGGACCAATCTAACGTTTCAAATAAAGAACCGATGAGATTTTGCAAATTTTATGCGTTTTTTTTTAAAAAAAAGTTCTCAAGCTCTTAAAAAATCACCCGTTATATATATATATATATATATATATATATATATATATATATATATATATATATATATATATATATATATATATATACTCGCGGACAAAACTAACGCATATTTTTTTTGTAATAAAAAAAAAATCCCGCTGGACAATTTCTGTGGAGCTGGTATCAAATGAACCCAAATTTATAATTTTCTCAAAAGAGGCACAAATGTGGCGTTATGGAATTATAGCGGCTATTTTTCATTGTAAAATGTTAAAATGTGTCGAACTATTTTTTTGTTTAATTTTTAAAAGAGGTTTATAAACATTAAAATTAGCTTTATTACAATTTAATTTGATTAATTTAAAAATGAATATTTTCCCTCCGCTTCGTGCCCTTATTACAGCTTCCATCCTTTTGGGCATACTAAGTAGAATGCTTTGTATCATTTCTTGCTGCAACTCTCAGCTCTGCTGTCGAATCTGGTGTAGGATTTCTAGCTCTAATACGGCGTTTTAGAATGCCCACACGTGTTCAATCAGATTAAGATCAGGGCTCATTGGTGGCCCCTTAAGTGCACGAATGCCAATATCTTGGAGATATTGTCGTACTGTTGCAGCAACGTGAACTGGAGCGTTATCATGCATTTACAAAAAACTGTTATTACCTATGAAGACCACATGTGGTAAAACGTGATCGCCTAGAATGTTCCGAGCATATCAGTCTGCACATTCATCCTCAAACCAATCTCCACCAGTTTCGTACGGCCCTCCCAACTGATTCCACCGCAAAACATTATTTAACCAAAGCTTACAGTTTGAACCATGTTACACGGTGCGTAGCGTTCTCCAACTCTTCTGTATACAAGATTACGTCCATCTGCTTTCCATAATTGGATTCTGGTCTCATCTGTGAAGAGAGCAGTGGCCCATTGATCAGTTCCCCGATTTGCATGAGTATGAGCAAATTCTAAACGGCTGGATTTGTGGCGGGGAAGAAGCCGTGGAACTTTTACGGGCCGTTTTTGGGTTAGGTTCACATCTTTTAATCTTCGTCTAACTGTTCTGACACTATAATATTCACTTGACGCGCACTAAGTAACTCATTTTTAAGTGGAGTAGAAGTTCGCTTTCGATCTCGTGACGAATTCATTTTTAAAAATCGATCGTCATGCTCGGTTGTAACGTCCTTGTCTGGGCTTTCTTTTATACTCTAAGATCTCACGATACCGCTTAAGTATTAGAGCTAGAAATCCTGCACCAGATTTGACAGCAGAGCGGAGAGTTGCAGCGCAATAAGAGTGGAATCCCATTCCGCAAGAAATGATACAAAGAATTCTACTTAGTATGCCCAAAAGGATGGAAGCTGTCATAAGGGCACGACGGGGTGGGGGGATGGTAAATACTCATTATTAAATTAATCAAATTAAATTGTAATAAAGATAGTTTTAATGTTTATAAACCGTTTTTAAAAAATTTTTAAAAAATAGTTCGACACATTTTAACATTTTGCAATGAAAAATAGCAGCTATAATTCCATAACGCCACGTTTGTGCCTCTTTTGAGAAAATTATAAATTTGGGATCATTTGATACCAGTTCCACTGAAATTGTCCAGCGGGATTTTTTTTATAACAAAAAAAAATATGCGTTAGTTTTGTCCGCGAGTGTATATATATATAAACCATCCGAAGCCAGTGTTTGTTTCGTATTCGATTGATATTATTTTTTTGAACTCGGTAGGTGGAACTTTGGTTTTAGCTTAATCGGAGATTTAGAATATTCCGATAGGTAGCGTTCTATCTTTCCTATTTTCACCTTTGTTCCACCTTGGTACATACAGAGTTTTGACAAATACGTGACTCGTAAATTTGCATTCAATTTCCGTTTAATTATGATTAGTGACGTGCCACTGTACACCATCATATTTATTGGTAATATATGATTAATTTTTTTAATATTTATTTTATTTTTGTATTTTCATTAAATTAATTCATTTCTCGACATCGTATATGTATAATATATATATATATATAGGTACTCTATTGTACTTGCCATTAAATATGAATTATTTCAATTCATTTATATAAATTTTATTTCCGTTGGTTATTTACAACATGATTATTGTACAAATGTGAATTGTACATCAATTTTGTAATTATATTTTGTGTACATCGTTACAATAAATTGTTGTGTGCACCGCGTAACCGCACACAGTATATATGGACGAGTAAAATTTAATTAATTATATCTGAATTATAAACTCGGCGGATATATAAACGCGCGTATTTTATATGGTCATGGTGGCAATAATGACCTGAAGCTAATTCAACAATAAACGCGTTATTTAAGTATATATAAAACTAATAATTAATTTAATTATTGCATACGGGTTGAATGTTTTATACAAATTTTTTTTTTTTTATGTTTATAATTTTGATTTGCTTATATATAATTAAATTATTTTAATAACACTACACACACATCATGCATGTGGCCTTAATATTTAATATGCTAAATATTTAGCATGGTCGTTCGTTAAATTTACATTTCGATAAACAATTAGATACGAATTTTATTAGTCACCCGTATATGTTCTATATATATACAGTCGAACCACAATTTTTTGAAGACATTTGCCCAAAAGTCGGATGGTTTCTTGTATACTTATGTATATATATGTAACCGTTTCTTAATCATAAAATTTTATGGTTAACACTAAATCTAAACATTTCGTGACTCATATAACTCGATCATTATATTATTATGTTCGAGTACATGTGTCCGCGCTGGGTTGTGATGTTGATGTTGCGTGCAACAAAATTAATACATTTTTATGATGTATACATATATTTTTATGTTGCTGTACTCCTGCGATATAATAAATTCATTTACACTCTCGAGCAGCTAAATTGATTTAAACTTTCAAAAAAATTTCTAGTACTGAAAAATCCAGTGTATTTGTACATCTGAGAGGGACGATCCATATCGTCCTAACTTGAGGAGTGGCGAGCAATCCTGCAATTTGATGTCACAAATGACGAAAACAATATATAATAAAATTCGACTTTCTGTGATCGCTGAAGTTTTGAGTTGATTTAGTAGCTCGGGAGTGTATATTGCTGTGTGTCTACAACAAATTAGGTTACTCTTAAAATGATGGTTTAAAATAATTATTTAAAAATAAAATATTATTTTATTTTAACTTAAGTACACAGATTTTTGTTTTATCTTTCTCGACAATAAATTTTATTTAGCTTTTTATGACTATTTCTTATAAATGTACCTTCGAGTTGATGCATTACATACACAGTTTGTTACTCCACTAATCTACCATATATACATACATTATATGCGACTAATATACTTGAAACATATAATTATGTTGACACTTTGATATCCGTTGGAAACAAAAATTAATGAAAATTCAGATCTTTAATGGATGTTTGTAGTATTCTAAATTCATAATCATGTTTACGGTCATGCACAGTATATTTACCAACAAATATATTTATTAATGTTTGATGAAACTATCCGATCATGATGATGCTCGTTCGTGTACCTTTAAAGCCGAAAAATGCCGCTAGTCAGTGCTTAATTTAGTGAGGACACGATCTGATTCGTAAATCCTTATCTGATGACATCCGCACTAAAGAAGTCGAGAGAACAGTTTATGTTAGTCTACTTCAACACGTCATTGATTGTCATTTGTAGTCGATTGTATCCTGGTACAATGAATTTTTGGAAATTCCGCGGACTAGTGTTGTTCTCTATAAGGAATCGCCGTCCAATTGAAAAACGATATTTTACTCATGTTGCAGGATTGATCCCCACTCGTCATCAAACGAGTGTCGCTAAATTTATCTTGCCACACTTGGTAAGGAAACATCATCGAAATCATGTAATAGCTCAACAATAAGTTTTGAAGTGATGATTTAGAAAGGATAACTAGAACCAATTCCTATGAATAGGAAAGAAACCCTGTGCTATTACAATAGTCGTGCATATTTTCTCTGATCGGACTGGGATTATGATTAAGTTCGAATCGCACTTTAAACACATAGTGTCGTTAGAAACAGTAGCCTCTATAAGATAAACCTCTCTTCGAAAAGCTCAATCACCTCCCATATTAATGTAAGTTGACTGAGCTTTCCGAAAATTATTTTAAAGCCTTTTAATCTTATCCCACCAATTGAGGCTCAAAAACAAAATATATTTAACAGAATTATCAACATAATCAATGATTATTAATTCCTGGTGAAAGCTTAATGAACGCCACAATTGGAAGCGCTGCACCAGCAGTAAAGCTAGCAAAATTGCATATCCCACATTTCGACGGAGACTATACTGAGTGGCAGAGTTTTTTTTGACATATTCACATCAAGTATTCATGAAAATGAAACTATACCAACTGTCCAAAAGTTTCAATACTGGGTCGGCCTACTCAAGGGTGAAGCATACTCACTCGTCAGGCATTGTAAGATAACCAAGGCGAATTACCACGAGGCACTGCAAAAATTAACACAACGATACAATCGGAAACGACACACCATTAATTTGTTCATTCGCAAATTCATTGAACAGCCCAACTTTAAGGCAGTTTGTTAGTTCCGATAGTTTAAGAAAAATTCTAGACACTTCCGACGAGTGTTTGAAGAAACCAATGGGCCCAGGATACTACAGAGCATGAATATCCGACATTGAAAATGCTGTTCGAGTTTTTCAATAAGCGAGTGGACGCCATCGAATCTCTCAGGTGTGACCAAGTACGGCCAGCGAGATCAAACACACAGATTCATCCGAAAAGGACATTGGCGACGTTTATTAAATGGGTGTGCGTCGCATATAATATTAAAGATCATAAATTGATTGACTGCGACAAGTTCAAGGAATTGTCCGTAGAGGACCGAAAGCTACTATTGAGCCAGAATAAAAGATGTTTCAACTGCTTCAACTCAAATCACTCACGAAGACATAATACGTTATTGCATACTGATGGGAATATATCAAGTGCCACAGCAATTCATGAATCACTCACTAACGAAGCAGAAATCTTAAAAATTGTACTCATCATTTCCATGGCCTTAAGGAAAAAAGTATTGTACACGAATTAACCATGTTACCAACGGCGATGATTTATGCAATCGATAGCAATGGCACCTGTCGACCTTGCAGAGATTTATTAGACACAGCTTCACAAGCTTCTTTTGTAACTGTAAAATTTCGACAGCATCGTTACGTACTTGTCGGAGACTTGGAGAAAATATATTGACAGGTTCTCATGCACGAGGAAGTCAGGAAGTACCAAATTATATTATGGCGAGATGAGCAACAATGTATCAAACCATATGCGTTAAATACAGTGACATACAGCACGGCATCCGCATCGTTTATGGCCGCCATAGATCTTTACTTGAACTTTCCTAATCGTACTCAGATGAATTTCCAGAAGCTGCCCGTGCAATTGAAAAGCATATATACGTCGACGAATTAATGGCAGGTGCTGCAACATTATCACAGCTACAAGATTTGAAGCATAGCATAGTGAGAATCATGCAGAGTGGTGGACTCAATTAGAGGAAACTTTCCTCCAATCATAACTCGATCATAAATCAAACCAATCAGATTGATAGTGGTGACTTTAAACAGCTATCAGAGCACGAGCAATCCATTTAGTTACTTGGGATAGCATGGAAATCATCAACCGATCGATTCATTTTTCAAGCCAAAATAAATACTCTAAAGAACTACTCAAAAAGAAACCTACTGTCATAAGCAAGTCACATATTTGACCCGTAAGGATTGATTTCTCTGATAGTAATCCGGGTTAAAATCTTGTTCCAGAAACTTTGGCTGTTAAAACTAGACTGGGATGAACAGTTGCCAACTGACATAAAAATGGAATGGGTCAAATTAAGAACCGAACTATGTAGCAATTCTAAAATTGAGATTCCGAGGTGGATGGGTACTGCCACTACAGTCCACATTCACGGGTTTTGTGATGCGAACAAATGGGCCTACGCAGCGGTACTATATGCGATCACAGAAAGCTCAGATGGAGTTCATTCACACTTAATTTGTTCAAAATCAAAGGTAGCTCCTCTAAAGCAGGTGAGTCTGACCAGATTAGAACTTATGAGAGCAGTACTATTAAGCCAAGTTACCAAATAAGCAGCCAGTGTTTTGAATCTCAAAATCTCTCAAATAACATTATGGACAGATTCTAAGATCGTCTTAGATTGATTGGCTGTCTGATCAACCACGACGATGTACTTCATTCGTAGCCAACCGCACGGCGGAAATAATAAATCAACACAACAGAAGCATGTGGATACACGTTCCATCAAAGGAGAATCCAGTGGATAATGCCACTCGTGGCAAATCGTATCGTGAAATAGCAAGAGACGAATTTTGGTGGAACCGACCTCAGCGGCTGCGTAAAAACAGTGCAAGATGGCCAAAACAATTGGATAACCCTCATACAACTACAGAAGAAAGTAGTACCTCATTTAGCATTTCACAAATCAATAAAATTTCAAGCTTTAATAAATTTAGAGAATACTCGCAGATCATCGAAAGCGAATGCCAAATCCAGAACACTGACAAGATCGGAAATTGAGGCAGCCGACCAAATTCTAGTTCGAAACGCACAACTACACTTGATTTTCCGGAAGAATATGCAGCTCTCCTTAAAAATAAGCCAATAGCAAGACAAAGCAAATTACGAACAATAAATCCCTTCCTTGATGATACTCAAATCATGTGTGTTGGCGGAAGATTGAAGAATTCAGCCTTACCGTATCATACTAAACATCCCGCCATCATATCAAGCCAGAGCCGACTGTCAACCTTAATTACTAGGCACATACACAATGAAAATCAACATCCTGGCGCCAATTTGTTGATGGCTCTAGTCCGTCAAAACTACTGGGTATTAAGAGGCAAGGACGTTGCAAACAGGGTATTTCGACAATGTATCAGATGTTCAAAGCAGCGACCGAAGATGACCAAACAACTAACGGGGAAACTACCACAAGACCAAGTCCAACCAGGCTTTCTATTTTCCGCAGTAGGCGTAGATTTCCACGGTCCTTTCCAAGTACACGCAATTCGAAGACGAGGAGCAGTTCCCAATAAGGCATATTTATGCATATTCGTTTGCTTCTGAATCATTTATCAGAAGTTTAAAACGTTTCGTGAGTCGCCGTGGATTATGTAAAACGATTTATTGCGACAACGGTACAAACTTCATTGGCGCAAGGATTCATTTACAGGCGGCTTACAACTTCATACATCACCACTCAAATGAAATTGTTAGTTATCTTTCGAAACAAAAAATATAGTGGAAATATCTACCACCGGCAGCTCCTCATCAAGACGGATTATGGGAGAGTGCCGTTAAGTCTACCAAGATCCATCTTCAACGATCCATCGGAGAGGCGAAACTTACGTTAGAGGAATTCACACCGCTAGTAACGCAAATTCAAGGAATATTGAATTCCAGACCAATCTGTTCATCTAACTCCGACGAAGTAGATTATCTCACTCCAGCACACCTGCTAATCGGTAGACATATCCAGCAAGTTCCTGAAATGCCGGAACAGAACTTATCAATTCATTCACGTTGGGATATAGTCAAACGAATTCATGAACAATTTTGAAAGCGTTGGAAAATCGAATGTTTAACATCTCTACAAACACATTCTCAATGGTAGGACAAACATCCAAACGAGCTGGTTAGAGAGAGACCCAGGGGTTTTCTCTCTAACCAGCTCATCGATGTGCAGAATTACAGTTACTAACAAATTGATGACTATGCAGCGATGATGTATTGTAGAGCTTTCGAAAACAGTCTTCTTGATTTCTAAGATTTTGATAGCTTCCGAGAAGTTTAAAGTTTGGTGAATGGACTGATATAGGCAAACGTAAACTATGTTCAAATAAGGCGAATATTGGCATTTAATTTTTGTCGTTTAACCTTTTAAACAGGAGACCTATTATATTAAAGCTTTTATATGCACTGTCACCTCAGGTTATGAAACAACAGATTGCTTTTTCATGTACTTTGAGTGTAATTAGAAGGCGAAATGAAAAGCTGCAACAACGGCCGGAAGAAAAGCGCTACGTAAATAGCCAATACCTTTTGATGGTGTTGCTAACATTTTCCTGAAAGACGTGCCATCACATCGGGGAAGAGTCTTGAAATTTTGCCAAAACTAGACATGATTTGAGTGAATATTGGTGATAACACACAGACCTCAGATCACACAGATCCGACGATTTGCAACCCCTTTATTAAAAATTAAGCTTATTATAATCTTGTTCAGTATATAAATTCATAAAATATGTCCAAAACATGAATCAAAACCATCTTGTCGCTCTGAGTCAAATTCTAAATTCCAACCCCGATTCATCAACAAAGAAAACCTTTTCAAACACACATAAAATTGAATTGCAAATGAAAAAAAAATAAAATTCTGATGGGTTTGTGTTTTGAGAAAATCTTTTGGGGAAAAAATTGCAACCCCTTATATCTCACATACGAGTATATAACGACGTGCATAAATCAAAACAACAACGACGTTGAAGTGGTTTTACATTCAATCGTTTCGATCGATGTTTTTAATGATTAAAATAAGATTAAACCAGTTCGTCGTATAGAGATCTAAGGTTTTACGAACACGTGTCGGTAAAATGTTCATCAAAAATATAAATGTTTCAAATGATGTAATTGGGAAATTATGAAGTCTGTCACGAACTCGTATACGTATAGAGAGTCTTAAATAGAGCAGATGCTTAATGTGAATTAAAGAGTCTGGAATTTCAAAGGGTCTTTGTTATATACCTGGTGTTCAAATGAACTGTAAAAAATAATCAACACACAGTACTATAAGCAATGGTTACGATATGGCAATTCGAACAACATTTTTCTTGTATTCTGTTGTTACTGAGAGAGCTTTTATATTCCATAAGCTTATCGCAGCCAAAAAATTTACAACACCTAAGAGAGTTCTTGACGTAAGGTTGGATAAGCAGATCTGACTTCACGACCATGTTTATCAAGCGACCGCCGTCAAACCCTGATTTTGAGATTAATCTGGATTTTCAATTTTTGATGACGGGTCGCGAAAACATACAGATGGTTTCTCCACAAAATGTTTGCTCGATTGCATGGATTAATTGAGCCCAAGGTTGAAACAAGCATTAAAAAGACTATATAATAAGATTGAACACGAATCCAATGCATAAGTATGGGATCATCTGTATTTGCTTATACATATATATTGTACATATATATGTTAATATATGTACATAAAAAATATCTCATGAGTATCATAAAAACATAACATAATAAATTTTATAATTGTGAAGAAGAATTTTATGGTTTCAATTTTTGTTTTTGCTTTCTGATTACATAAATATTATATTTTCCGTTTAAATAACCAAATGGTTGGAAAACACAAAGTAACAAAAGATTATGTTTGACCTAAAATATGTAGTGCACAGGGTATACAGTAGAGACTACTTAATGCTGAACCCTTTATAGCAGGGCTACCAATTGAGGTAATATGCCGTTTATAAGCACATGGTTCTTGTGAGACAGTTAAACAATAGACGTTATTAGAGGTACTGACGCAAAGAAAGGCATAAATGTTATCCATCACCATAAGCCATAAGGTTGGTCCTTATGGCAGTGAAGAAATTATCGATAAATCGGTTAAACTTTCCCCACCGCTTGGGGATCCATGAGGAGAAACTTTTATTATCCTATCTAATCACAATGGTGATATGTGGCAATAGAAGTTGTTGGTTCTTATTGGATATGGAAGTGGTTCTGAATATCATGATTAAATTCACTATAGATGTTAAACTATAGTATAACTGTCATGATACTAACCAGTGATAATATAAGTCAGACAGTTGATATAAGACTATCGCGATAGAAAAAGTGTCACCATTCCATTTTGATGTGGAAACTAGGTTAAATTTATACAGAATTGTTCGAACCACATCTTAACTAGGTGCAAAGTATTCAGTCTAATTATTGACACTATTCATAAATCGATAAGCCAGCGTTTTTAAACTGGACAACAGTCTTACTAACATTATTCAAAGTAATTATATCTGCGACAGATAGATTTGAACCTTAATCACTAGGGTGACCAAACATAGGACAATAGGTTCTTAAACAAGTGAAATATTATGATGGTATCACTGCACTTTTGGGGCTTAAACCTAAACAAGGTTTTCCAAAAAGTCTCTATACATGATCAGAATCTGCCGTTAGTACTTCCAGGTTTGAGTAATTTTGATGTTCATACAAAATACATACTCATAGGCATACCAAATAACAGTAGAGTCGTTTGCTATTCTCGAGTCTGGGTCGACCCACTTAAAATTTTTTTAAATTTTAAACGGTTTGTTTAATAACCTCAAGACTTGTCGCACCTTTAACTATAATTTCTTATCAACATAAACTACCAATAACCATCAGCCATCGACATCGTTGAATAATAAGTGAAGTTATTACATTGCTACTGTATATGTTATATATCGTTATGTATACAGTAAGTTTGTAAAAATAGAATATATACGAGAGTAATGGATGGATCAATTCACAAACCGACCCACCACCTTAAACCATCCCTTATATACAAGGAAAAACAACACAATACATATAAATAAAAATTGAAAACACCAACGGTATTATTTTTTGATTAGATCAAAACTGAAAATTTATTTTTTTCCTTTTTTGATTTTGATTTAAAAATGAAAATAAAATTTTCCCATATCGTTTCATTTGTTTTTTCCTGTGCTCTCCTTCGAACTCGAAATGAGGACAGCGGAAAGCAAGCAAACAATCCCTTGAGGCAATAAAAAAATTTTTTTTTTATACTTTACATACGAGTACATATACGGATACGTTTTCCCGCCTTTTCTTATATATGTACTCGTATACGTCCTAATACAGTGTTTTATGACTCGGATTGTGCCTATACAGTATCATGTAATCTAATGTATGCATGATATCGTGATTTGGAAGGAAAACACTGGTATATGGTCTAATTTAGTAGTTTGTGTTGTTTTTGTGGTGTTTGGGAACCGAAACAACCCTGGAATAAACATATGGTAAAACTCGTATATCGTCTCTGCGTTCAGCACTCACCATTGTTGTAATTCTTTAAAGCAGTTTTTTTCTTCTTATTTTGTTTTTTGTTTTCTATTCAAAAAGCATTTCATGGCAATTCTGCATGCAAGACAAAAGAAATATATTTTATCTCTACCCTTAAAGAAATTAAAATAATAAAAAAAAATAAAGAAACGGAATAATCGAACCATAAAGGAAGAATTCGTGCAAAAATGCTAAGCACTTTGGAATATTTTAATGAAAGGAATTATAAATTCTTTTTTTGTTGTTGTTCCGCAATGAAAGGAATATATTCTATTGAATCAAAGAGAATAGATTATAGATCCTAAGGAAATCCATTAATTGTTTGTAAGTAACTCAATGGAAAATATTTGTGTGTAAATTATCTATTGTGAATTTTAATTCTTAATTTTCTCGTTTGTGCAATGCCATTAATCAAAATATTAGATGCTTTGCACCTTAAAAATGGAGAAAACTTGGTCCTTTGTTTCGTGAGTTCTAGACTGAAGTCACAAAATGGCCTAGATTATGTAACTACCGAAAGTTGAAAACTGGCTTGTACCATAGGCATGCGAATCATCAACATTGATAGGGTCACAATAGAAAGTGTACATAATCCAAACAGTGAAGAGTAACAATAGTCTGATTACTTGAGAAAAACTAACCAGATTACTCAAAAATACTTTTTACAGCACAGAAATTACATCCATATAGACACTAAACCATAGAAATCGACGATATTAAACCAAACAAAGTATGTACAAGGCCTCTCAATGGCGAAGAAAGCATTATCAAAGTAGGAGATTGTATCAATAATTTAATGACTACATACGCCAAAAATAAGCATGTGAAGTTATCCCAGTATTTCATCCCAGATGAATCCACACTCCTCATCAAACCAATCATTTTTGGGCTTAGTTTTCTCGGTATAGTGAAAACTAAGCCCAAAAATGATTGGTTTGATGAGGAGTGTCGTCTTGCTGTTGAGCAAAGCAATATAGCCCACAATGAAGCGCAGACTCGGTTTACAATTGCAAGGAAAAACAAGGCAGTTCTTGCTAGGAGCAGAGCTAAACGCATTTGTAGACAGAAGAAGCGCAAATGGTGGAAGGCCAAGGTCTTAAGAGTACAACAACTCAGCAATGAGCACAATTCGCGTGGTTTCTTTAAAGGAATCACGGAATTGCACCATACCTTAAGATCTCGGTCAACTGCCATTCGGGACCAGGATGGAAACCTCTGTGTTAACGTCGATGCGGTACTTGATACATGGCGTGAACATTTTTCTGATCTACTTAATGTTCCACATGTATCACAAGCTGTATTTGAATACCCTCAAATACAGACCGCGGAGATGTTCATTGAGGATCCACCCTATGAGGAATTCACAATGGCCATGCAGAGATTAAAGAAAAATTGTTCACCAGGGGTTGATTGCATTAATTCAGAGCTCTTGATATTCGGAGGGCTAACTTTGTGGAACTGTCTTTTCGACCTTATTCGATTGGTATGGCGAAATGAAGTTATGCCTGACGAATGGAAAGTGGCCGCGTTATGCCCAATATTCAAAAAGGGTGATCGCATGAAATGCGAGAATTATCGCGGTATAGCTCTCCTTTGCACAGCATATAAGTTACTGTCTTACATAATCTTGGGAAGAATTATTCCCCTAGCGGAGGAAATTGTCGGTGACTTCCAAGGAGGATTCCGTCCAAATCGGTCAGTAACTGATCAAGTTTTTCGCTGCGGATGATTCTTTCCAAGTACTACGAATCATGCGTGTGATATATGGTCCAAAACGCGACGTTGATGGCACATACCGAGTTCTATTCAATCACGAGATCAGGAATTTAATGCAAATTCCTGATATCGTGCATGAAATCAAAGAACAGCGAACACGCTCGCTCGGTCACGTTCTGCGTGCTGATCCAAAACGAATGGTACAGCGATCTTTGAAGAGAGAACCGCCTTTCGGTAAGCGAAGAGGTCGCTGTCGGCGACGATGGCTCCACGGCGTAGAGAGCGATCTGGCATCTTCCAACTGCTTACAACAATATGAAGAGCTGGTTCGTGATCGAAACTGTTGGAGCCAGATTGTTGACACGGTACGGGCCAACAATGGCCTGTAAAAACCGAAAAAAAAAATTTCATCCCAGAAAAAATAAAATGTTGCATCTGGCAACATTTTTTTATTTCATCCCAGTTTTTTTGTTCTATCCGAAATTCGCGACATAAATAATAATAAAAAGAAACTTAATCATCCCATCCCAGATTTTTACAGTTTCATGTATTTTATAATATTTTGCACCAATTGATAATATAGAAATTTTAGATATTTCGGTACCTGGCTCCCTAGAACCTATTGGGCTGGAAATGATTCTTGGTGTTTTGAGTTGGTCATAGTATGAACCAACTCTAGTAAATATAACAGAACCATCCGGTGGTTGGAATTGGAACAATCGAGCTGCATTTAGAAACTTCCTTATAAAATTCTATAATTTAAGACAAACCGTTACCTGGCTCCTGAGAACCTATTAGGCCGGAAATAATTCTTGATGTTTTGAGTTGGTCATGGTATGAACCAACTCTAGTGAATATAACAGAACCATCCGGTGATTGGAATTGGAACAATCGAGCTGCATTTAGAAACTTCCTTATAAAATTCTATAATTTTAGACAAACCGTTACCTGGCTCTTGAGAACCTATTAGGCCGGAAATAATTCTTGATGTTTTGAGTTGGTCATGGTATGAACCAACTCTAGTTAATATAACAAAACCATTCGTTGGATGGAATTGGCACAAGCGAGCTGCGTTTAGAAACTTTCATATAAAATTCTATAATAGTATAAGACAAACCGTTACCTGGCTCCTGAGAACCTACTAGGCCGCAAATGATTCTTGATGTTTTAGTTGATCATGGTATGGAACAACTCAAGTAAATATAAAAGAACCATTCGGTGGATGGAATTGGCACCATACTATGACCAACTCAAAACATAAAGATTCATTTTCAGCCCAATAGGTTCTCAGGAGCCAGGTACCGAAATATCTAAAATTTCTATAGTTGTTGGTGCAAAATAGTATAAAATGAAACTGAAAAAAAACTGGGATGGGATGATTAAGATTTTTTTTATTATTATTTAAGTCGCGAATTTCGGATAGAACGAAAAAACTGGGATGAAATAGAGAAATGTTGCCTGATGCAACTTTTATTTTTCTGGGATGAAATACTGAGATAACTTCAGATGCTTTCAAAAATCCTGTAAATGGGTAATGCTTATTTTTCCAGAGTGAAAACTAAACTTTTTGATGTCAACTAGCTGCATACGAAACCATCGTTGCAGAAACAAGGATGGGTGCGGTTTACCGTCAAAGGGAGTTAAAGTAATGCAAATAAGAATATGTATCGATGCATATTGGTTTGTCCCTGAACGTCAGCTGTGCATATTTTGTGCCACTGATAATGGTACCAAATTTTGGGATCATTGTATCTCTTCGTTGCCAGTCGTATGTCATAACGTCTACATTTCGGATCAAATTTCGTAGATGCCCCTTATCAATTAAAGCATTAGTATGATGCATTAATTCCAAATTAACCCAGCACGAAAGCCTTAAGAATCAGCGATGAACTCAATGAAATGGTATCTTGTCAACGATCTCCATTATTATTATTATTATTATTAATGTTGGTTGGAACCCTAGCTATAAGGTTTCGCACTCAATGCCACAAACGGCCCATGGTGCAAACCCAGGATTTCATCAAACCGCACAGACGCGTTCTGCAACCTTAGCAAACTGAAGCAGTTTGAACCAGGGCAGAGAAGACAGTAGATTTACAGGAATATGCCTTCAGCTAAACACAAAAGATCTCATACGGTCGAAAGCTGGACAACTGCTGATGAAGAGTAAACTATTATCAACATCTTCCAGACACTCGTCGCATACGCCATCACTGCCAAGTCCCATGCGATGAAGGTGAGTTTTGAAACGGCCATAATAACAATCCAGTACCAGTTTAGGCTGGTTAGAGGGTTGTTCAAGGAGTTAAGGACAGTTTTACTATCCAAACATAATCTCCCTGTCGTCGGCCACGAGATTAAACACTGTCGTCACGCAATGAGTAATCGCAATTAATTCCGCTTGATGAATAGTACAGTAGATCCCCAGACTTCCAGTGATTCTCAGATCATGCGAAGGACCGTAGTAACCAAAGCCTGAAGAGATTTCAAACGATTCGGATATCTGTTTGAGAAAATCTGGTGAGAACCACATTACCCTGGATGGATGAAACACCTCAAATAGTCTATGGAAGTTAAAACAGGCAGAAGCCTATCATTAACCATGTCAAGTTATGGCATAGCTAGTTTTAATTCATTAAGAATAGATCTATGGCCTGAAATAGTGCCGAGAGCATTCCACGCCGCAACAATCCTCAAGCAAAAGGCAACCGAACAAGCTGTATCTAAAATAAAAGATTGTAACTGGGGTAGAGAGAGAATTAGCTCCATAGCTAGGAGCGGAGTTGAAGCCATGGCTCCAGTTACAGCTCGACAAGCGAAGTTTTGCAAACAATTGAGTTTAACAATTGAAGATTTAACTTTAACCACTGGCCACCAAACAACAGATGCATAAGTTAGCATTGGGAGAAACAGTGATTTGTAGATAAAATATAACATTTTGGGGGATAATCCCCAAGAATTACCAAAAGCTCTGCGGCATTGCCAAAAAATAGCAGTGGCTTTATGTAGTTTAAAGTCCAGACGATACTTCCAAGAAAGTTTTTTATCCAGAAAAACTCCAAGGTGTTAGACGTTTAGGCTGAGCTATATACCTTACAACCGAAAAGTGATGGTACAAAAAAAGCTACAGTGTTCCTACGCTTTGTAAATATAACCAAGTCGGTCTCAGATGGGTTCACATATAAACTGTTATCTAGAAACTACTGTTCTATAATGAGAAGAGCGTGTGGAGTTAACTCGATAAGACATTAAACCTGATAAGATGCTTGCCTGAAACTGTCAGTACAGAAACTACAGCAGGGGTGAAAGCACACCTCCCTGCGGGCATCCTCTGTAAGCCTTGACTGAAATAAAGGTATCCTTAACCTCGTATATCGCAATGCGAGATTCAAGCATACATTAAATCCACCTGATAATGTAGGGTTCGATACCAAATTTAGTACATGCATTCGTAATCCAGACTTATGAAGTATTATCAAACGCTCTTGCAATATCCAGAAAAGTGCCCACAAGAAACTCGTTGTTCTTTCAATCCTAGTTACGAGTTCATGTAAGGCAAAGGCAGTTTCCCAGGATTTGCCAACTCTGTAAGCATGTTGCCTATTACTAAACGAAGCGGTAACTAAATGTTGGTCTCTAATAAATCTATCAACAATCCTTTCTAAAGATTTCAGAAAGATTGATGACAGACCAATAGGCCGAAACGAGTTGGGGTCGGTGTAGTCCGACTTGCCAATTTTAGGAATAAAAATTACTTTACTTCTGTTTCAAGATTGTGGAACAAAACTAAAAGCAGGACTTACATCCAAATTGTTAATGACTTCACCAGAATTGTCAGTAGTAATGGTTTTATATCCCGGGAAATGGGAAGTGAGAAATAATTCACCTACTTCCTTTTTCGAGGAAGTTAGCTTGCCGCATTAGGTAGACGAAGTGAATCAAGTCTACATGTATTATTCCTGCTCAGTGACTTGTAAAATCTAACTACAGCAGGTAAGCTATTAATCTCCTCACAGAAGATTACCCAGGCTGATCTTAACGATGCTCTTAGTTCTTTTTTGTACACCTTTTGTGCAGTTAGGAAGCTATTCCAATCAGACTGAAGATTAGATCTTCTTGCCTTACTCTCCAGATTTTTTGTAGTCTTCCTTTACCTTTTTAGAGTGGAGCACCAGAAAGGTTTATTCTGAGTTTTTTGGTTCGAGACAAGTGTACACGAAGTCTCAAACGCTGTTGTAATAGCTTAAGACAGACCAGAAGCCTGAAATTCTAAGTCCATAGACGAACAAATCTTGTTAGGTGGTTCGAGATCGGAGGTGAGAATATCATTCGTCACTCTCCAGTATAAAATAAATTAATTGTAAGACATGTAGCACGAACTAATGTCAATTACCTCCTTGCGTGTAGAGTTAACAAAAGTTGGTTCACATTGAACAGGATATCCAACTCAGATGAACTTAAGTAGTTTAGCAGAACTTCTGTTATTAATGTTGGTACTTCCCCACAGAGAGTGATGTGCATTAGCATCACAACCAGCTATCAGAGAAATGTTTTTAGCCTTATACCAGCTTACTAGGTATATAAAATCCTCAGAAGGAGGGGGAGTAGCGAAATCGCAAGGAAAATAAACTGAGGCAATAACTACGTCAGTTTGAGAGTTTAAAGTAATGCGTGCAGCTGCAATATCAGCCGAACTACACTCTTCAATGAGAGATGTATTAATATTCTTCGAGATACATCTGCACGCTCTAGTGCTCGCGGTAGAACTCTTGTACAGAATTCTGCCACCGGGGGTGTTTAGTCCGGGAGGAAAACCATCAAGAAGGTAAGGTTCTTGCACTAAACATCTTCATCGGAACATCAGCGATCTCCATAGTCTCGAAGAGTTGAACACATTGTTCTGTCAATTTGAAGCTAGTAAGAGATCCCTATTTATAAAATGATACTGAAATATTGGCTCCTAGTCTTTTTTAGGTTGACAAAAGCATCGTTGGTTTTGTAGAGTAAGACATTAGTAGAAATTATCACCAATTTTCGTTGGAAAATGTTGATAACAATAAAATAACACTTTTAATGGCGACGAATCCCAGATTTTAATGCAGCTTACACTGTTGTTAGGCCATTGCATCATAAATCTGAATATCTTCAAATAAAAACTGTTGTTCTAATTGTAACATCCATCGATATCTTGGTAGATGGGAAAGGTACAAGAGGCGAAACGTGGTACTGATGGCAGAGTATATAAGTCAACATATGCCAATATCATCTGTCCAACTTATAGTATGTGCACAGGCATCACAGATTATAAGAGGCATTCGTCCGGAGTCTCATCCTACGAAAGTCATGCCAAAATTGTACATTTGATTTTGCAATATGCATTCAAGATAACTCGTATTTAGATATAATGTTGTAACAGTTTGAGGAGTTGGTTGAGATCATTATTTTTGGTTTCTGGGAATTAGCAGTCCATAGTAAATACTTTACTCCATTATGCAGTGTAAGTGACGAAGATCCAATCAACACAGACGCACTCATTCAAACTGTGTAGCAATTCATTGGCACATATTAAAACAAATGACAACAGAACTCATATGCATCCACATGAATGTTGTTGGGATTTACACCAACAACTGTTCAGTATGTCTTTCATTATACTTGACTAGTTTCAATTTATTTGCCATCTTGCTGCTATTAAAGCCAGCATATATAATTTTGTATAAACAATTCAGTTTTAACACCATCTCAAGATGAAATTCTTTGAGATTATTATAGTAAGAGTGGTCATCAAAATTTAGGTGTGTAATTTCAAAACGATGTCATATGTAAATTCCGTTCAACATGATTATTGCATATCATTAGTAATTATGTATACATGTCTTCGGATGACATTCAACGAGTAGTTGCAATCACGTCCGCAAAAACAACTGGTCGTGAATCATAAATAAAACAATAGAAACCGCATTAAAACGAAAGAATTATTTCATTGAAATGATGAAAAACAGAAATAATTTTTTTTTATCCATTTCAAGTGGCAATGCCGTCACACTAACGTACCGCGATAATACTATATTTTGACATTTAACATTTGTTTTTTTTTTGTTATTTTGTTTAATATTCGACTATGTTGTATATTTTAATGATCCATTATTAAATTTAACAATTACCATTCGTTAAATTAAAACTTGTGAAAAATTTAAAACAATAATTTATTGCAATTTATTTTCTTTACACAATAAAATAAAAATTAAATAAAAAAAAAATCCAAATTATAAAGTTTTTAATTTTTTTTTTATGTATGTTGTGTGGTTTTTTTGGCACATTGTAATAAAATTTGCATAATATATTTTATATATAATATATACGAGCATGTATATAAAAGACAGCAAAGAAATAAATAAAAAATGTATTTAATTCTATAAAATATTAATGTATTTATATTTTACGTGAATATAACAAAAATAATAAAAAATATAAAATAAATATTATTATGTGTGCATGGTTGTTGAAAAAAATGTTGATTGTTGTTATATTGGTTTTAAGGTTGTAAACTATTTAGAAATCCAAATGTAAAATGTTAATTGTAAAACGTTTTGGTATTCAAGGTGTGCAGATGGCTTGTTGGTATAGTATATTATTCGGTTTTGAACATTTAAAACGTGCAGGAACTAAACAACTGATGTAGAAGCACAAGCACCGTAAAACTGAGTTCAAGGGAGGTCTAGTCCAAGTATACAACTATCTTAAATTAAACGTGACGTTATTATTTGAGTGGGATTAGCCAATTCTTATCATTATCAAGAAATATTAGAACACAACTTGTACATATAATAACCTTCATCATAACCAAAAACGTCATCGAGCCATCAATTTATTGTGTAACAATACAATCAAAACGATTTGTAGTAATGATTTTAGTATTTCGATTTCTGTGATTAAATTAGACGATTTCGAGCAATCGCAAACGTGTATAACATACGCTTATATCGTTCATATATGTCGTATCAATGTCAAACTTGGACCAAGATCTTATATTTATGTTATAATTATGCGGTGTAAGATTCAGATCAATACAACTTCTAGTCTGGATTCAAGTATTTCGATTTCAGTGATTGAATGAGACGATTTCGAGCTGCACCAAACGTATATAACATAAGCTTATATCGTTACTGGATGTCGTATCAATGTCAAACTTGGACGAGGATCTCTTATTTATGCCATAAGTATGTGGTGTAAAATACAGATCAATACGACTTGAAGTCTAGATTTTAAGATTTCGATTTCAGTTATTGAATAGGACGATTTCGAGCTGCTCTAAACGTGTATAACATACGCCTATATCATTAATATATGTCGTATCAATGTCAAACGTGGACCAAGATCTAATATGTATGCTATAAGTATGCGGTGTAAGATTCAGATCAATACGACTTCTAGTCTAGATTTTAGGATTTCGATTTCAGTGATTGAATGAGACGATTTCAAGCTGTCCCAAACTTATATAACATACGCTTATACTGAAGATTCGACATACTACATGAAGTACTCAATTTATGTATAAGCCCGATAATCTTATTATACAAAGCTTTTCTATTCATAATGTAACATCAATGCATTATTCATTGTAATTATATAACGTACACTCGTATCTATGTATACTTAATCTTATTTCTGCTTAATTGACGATCATGGGAAAGAAAATTCCATAAAGTCGTTACACATATATACATATTATTTTAACCTCATTGATCTTAATTATCTTCTACTTAATACATTTATTTACGAATACAGAATATGTTGCTAACATTAAGTTTTGTATAATGTATGTATACTGCAATAAAAATATCAATTTCAATATGATTCTATTCAGACATTTTTGTGTGTTATATCAATTTCAATTCTTTCGTTTCATCAATAAAATAAAATCTTCTTTCATAATGTACGAGCTAAATTGAGAACACAGAACATAACAAGTATTTATTAATACTTATAATGTCATAAAAATGATTGGATAGGTGGCACTCGACTAACGTTGTTTCGATGTAAAGTATACTAGCTATGTTATTTGTACCGCATCTAGGTTTCAAGAAAACAATCTAATCTCTAATTTGTGAAATGTTAAAATTGAGAACAGGCTTTCGAGAGCTTTTGCAATTAGTTTTGATGTTCGACAAAGAGAAGCGCTGTCTCTTGTACAGCGGAAAGGTGAAACAACGTAAGATTCATTAGAGGAATATTTATCTGACTCTTCTAGAAACCAAAGCGCTATTAAGAAGTGGTAACCACACGTTCGAAGGAGTGATGAAATTCATGTATCTTGGGCCTCTCATTACTCCTTTTTGAGTCCTTTTTGTGTAAAGTACGCTGGCTGGACCGCGTTCTGACATATTTTGATGGAATCATATTGTTAGCACAAGACGGTTCAACTGGTTGGATCTCATCTATCGCACGTTGATAGTATATTATCACTTGCATTGCTGAAACTCGTTTCTCAAAAATTGTACCTCAAGTCTATATACATTGCTACAAAGAGCACAATATATGAATACTCAGAATGTAGATATATCACACCTCTAAGAACCAAGGAATAGTTCCTTAAGAGCGATTTGTATCTATAATATAGATTTTAGTCTACGATCATTAAAGCTAACTCATAAAATAACTTTATGAATTTTGACTTAAATGTCGTTCAAGGCCAGTCATGATTTCCTAATGTAGTCGCTCAAATCTTTATTGCGCTAGTGCAGGTTCATGAGTTAAACAATTTTCCCCAAAAAACTCAAACATCCACTGTTGGTCAGATTAAATCTTGAAGGAGCCGCTCCAACTAAGAGAAAGATGCAGGTTTAAATTCAAGCGTAGGTAATGTAATTATCTTGTTGAGGTTCAGTATTTGATATAAAGAAGTGCTAGACATCAGATATTCACTTTTGAACCTCACGGAGAAATTTATTTACTTTACCGCCTTTAGTGGTTTCGATCCTCTAAATACTTAAGATTCTCACGATCTGTTGTGGATCTCTTAAGATCTGGTGTTATCAGATGTTCCAGTTTTTAAACCTTCGAGTCAATAGTTATCTACTTTTGTTGCGCAAAATCTACTAAGTGGTTTCGCCAGTCCACCAAACTATCTTTTTCTTTCTGCTTAGCTCCCCTTTCAGTAGTTTTGCTCATCTGTCTGCAGGTTGTATAACAGTTCTCTTCTTCAAAATCAAAGTCCAGAATGCTTGCTTATTTTAACATGGATTTGCTGATGCATCGGAATATGACTAGTTTGGTCAACTGCCGAATGCTTTTTATCGACTCCGATAAAGTTATACGAGTAATGAAGCCCGTAGCATAAACTACTCACTATGGTATATCATTGGGGTTCTAACAATGAAAGTGTTCTCCTATTAAATAATACCGAAGGAAGTAATTGATTCAAATACCGAAGGCATAGTTAACACAACAACGGATTCTGAGTAAACGACTTCGGAACCGTCCTTATTTTACACTCAAGCAGTTTTTTATTCCACACTTGTGTCCAAAACTATAACCTAGCCAGTAGTGCTTTTTGTCGATGGTAACAAGACACATCTAACCTAGGCGAGATCCTTAAGATGATTTTGATATGTCTATATCCCCACTCAACACGAATCTTTTAACCTGCCCATGAGGCCCAGGTATGGAGAAGCAAAAACTCAGAAGACCAGTTCTTAGATGTTCTAAAACGTTATCGACAAATATGTCAAACGTGACTCAATAATTAACGAATTTCGCACTTGGGGGCTTTGTCGTTTTAATGCAAATGCTTTTGATTACTCTAAGGGCCTTGCAAACTCAACACGGCTCTCAACGAAATATGAAAGGACAGAAATCGAAATTAATCATTGAAAGATGAACAACATAACCGCCAAGGCGTTTATTGAGAATGTTTGGTGTGAAAAAAAAATACAGTTGGAGGCAATTGATCAGAACAATAGTACACACTCCGGAGCTTAAGATTAGTCCGATAAACAGTAGAACCGAGGGTAATAAACGTACAACGCTTTTAATAGGTTACTAGGATACCCGCTCGAATGGAATCAAGTTCATTCTATTTGAAACAGAAATACCTGCGATAAAAATCTCTGCAAATTTGTTTAATTTAAAACCCTAAAATGGCAAGGATTAATGAGCTTAAGTTGCTTTTTATCAGAGTTTTATATTCCTCCCATTTATACAGCTTTTGATGAAACCTAGATCTTTAAGCAATCATGGATTTTAGATCTGTCAAAAGATTTCTGGAAAAACTAGAGAATTAATAATCTACACCTAGAGATTTAAGCAACTACATATATAAAATACCTGCCAAAAGCTTTTGGCAAGTACTGGAGGAGCTTTCACCAGATTTTGCACCTGTCAAATCTTTCTAGAAGTGCTAGAGGATTACAAAGACGAAGTTCCGATCATGTTTAGTCATTTTCAAACCCAGAGATGACAATTCCATCTTCATGTGGTAAAGTCACGGAATGTGATGATCAGTGTACAAACTTAAGAGCTGTCTTCATTGTACCTATTGTTATTCAACTATCTTAGTGAGTGAAAACTAAAATCAATTTTACAGGGATTCATATTTAACTGTGAATAATGAACTGTGTGGCAGGAACTTGTTTGCCTGGACATAATTTGGCAATGTCTAAGCCTCTGGAAGTGAAAGGCCCTTGAATTCTTTTTCAAGCAGAACTGTTTGCGGTCCAACTCTGTGCAAAGGCTGGTTTAATTTACAGACTTGAAATGGCACAGATTTATGGGCAGCTGAAAATAGGGGAGATACCACAATAGATCTTTTGAGACGCAACTATGGGGTTGATACCAAAGATGATGTATTGATCATGTTTGGTCATTATAATACCTACCATGGATAACTTTTATTGTTTTCGGCCGAGGACTGGAGTGATCAGTGTGCATATTAAAATTGTTTATATAAAGGTAATGTCGGGGCTACCTTGACTGTGCTTATAGACACAATGTTCATGATGTTGATTTCGTTCGTTAGCTTTTTAATGGATTTGTAGTCAGAAATATTTTTCCCGCGTCACTCAGGTTCGATTGGCCCATTGTGGCCTCCCCTCTCATCTGTTTTTTCCAGTTTAAAATTTGTTTGTTTTTCGACCCTAATCTTTTCGGTATTCTTAAAGTTGTCAGTTGTATTTCAAATAAAAATTGAGTTTTCTAAGCAGTGCAGTTTGAAGGGAGCTAGAAGTAAAAGAAGTGCTTAAAAGTTTTTTCTTCTTCTAACAATGTGAGGACGTCGAGCAAGATCCTCAAAGTGCCTATATCATAATTTGTTGAACAAAAGGCGTTTATTTTGGGACGTCAGGAGATGAGGTTGGTGCAGATCACCAAAATAATAGGCTAGATCTTTATTCAAAGAAAATAACGTCACTCTCGGGATGATGTTCCATAAAAGTGGAAACTGCACCAAAACGGGACAATACGTTTTCTTTGATATCCATGGCCCTGGGTATCCAGTGAAATTCTGCTTTACAGATTTTCGTGGTCCAGATCAAGACGTATGCACCACGTATCCACCACTTTCGGCAGAGGTGACCGGAATATGGGCCAGCACTTTCTATTCACCCTCCGGTTGAAATTTCGGATATTTTTGTGGTATCTTCTGACTCGCGCTATAAATTCGGTTGCCTCCATTAGGTTTCTTATCACCAATTCCACTAATTGGGCCACTTCAACCCTGTGACTTAATAGCATGATCTACTCAATAATTGTAACACGTAGCAACGAAAAATAATTTTATTTTAAACCCAAATGTGTTAGAAACCTCCATTAAATGTTATTGTATATGTCCCATATGGACAAAATTATAAATGAAACCATTTAGTTTAGAGGCACATATACGAGTATACCCATACATTGTGTATGCTGCGTGATTAAATTTATGCATGTCTTTCAGTTATATATTTTCTTTTGTACGTAAAATATCAAATATCCCAAAAATCACATTACAAAAATGTATTTTATATTTTTATTATTATTTATTTGGGTGGAATGAGTTGCCAACCAACCGTATCTATACCCATAATTTCATACGATAAATTTATACTCACCAGGGAATTTATTTTTGACAAAAGTGTATATTAAATCTTCATTCATGACAATGTCTGACGTATATACATATATGTATGCGTACGAGTGTATATATAGACGACGGCATAATCGGATCGTTTTGTTGCTATTTCCAACGCACATTGTTATTATTAACACTCTTGTGTTTTTCGGTTTGAGGCACGTTGTTTATACAGCTTTTGTACTAAAAGAAAAATGTATTTTCAATTCCATTCAATGTGTGTACGAGTATATGCAAAACCTTAAAATATATAAGATTATAATATGTATGGTTTTATTATGTTATTTTGAGTTGCCTTTAAATTATATATCATTATTGTTTCTACTCTGATTTATTAACCAAAGCAGTGGTCTTCGTTTACCTGGGAATGCTTTAAAAAAATTCTTATCACATGTCAAAAAATTTTACATATCGGTAAGAACCGGTACCCTGAAAATGATGATCATCGACGATAATAAAGAGTAACCCTGAAAATTCAACAATTTGACAGTTCTCTTTTTCCCTGGACACTGGTCCAAAAACAAGCCCTTCATATATTAATATCAAAGCAGTACGCGAAAGTGTGTAGTAAAAAACCAGACACATCAATTCGTCGCCGTGGACTTTGCACATTTCTAGAACCTACTGAAAAAAGTATAGCTTCTGAAAAGAGTGTACATAT